>JAHIAM010012739.1:0-35854 GCA_021605205.1 Aegilops longissima
TTTATAGCAAAAGTGAGCTCGATTGACTCAAGCTATGGCACTCCATAATTGCAAACAAGGGCATGGATGGATAGAGAACATGTTCAAAAATCCTTTGAAGTATCTCAAAATAGCATGGATCTCCTTAGCATCAAGTTAACTGGCATAAAATATCAAGAAAAAGGTGAAATCAGAACATCATGAAGCCTAGTTTGCATGCTTGTGCTAGTCACCACAGAGATCACAAAAATACATGGCATACACCCCTGTAAAGATGGCATGGCATATTACAAAACACATGTAGGACTCAAGTTCATAGGATGCACACATCAATCATGGCAAAATGACAAAGTGCATGTTCGTAAGAATAAACTAACATCACATAGCCCCTTCTAACAGCATTTCGGGCATCAAATGAGCTCAAATGAAAATGATGCAATGAGATGAAATGATCTACTCTTCAGACGAACAATTTGACATATTACAGAAAAGGAGCTATGCGAGAGTTATGGCATGATGAAAATGCATGAAAATAATGCAATTTGGGACTTAGAGGAAATCGGGGAGAAGTCAACCTCGGGCCGGAATTTGAGGTTGGCAATGGAGGTGGGAGAGGGGGGGAGGAAGGAGAGGCCCCGGAGATGGGGTCGGAGGGCATCCGCCGGCCGGGCGAGCCGGAGATCCAACCCAGGGTGGGAGAAGAGGGAGGAAGGGGGGGAGGGAGGAAGGGAAGGGGAGGCGGGGGGGCGGCTGAGCGAGGCGCCGGGCGAGCACCGTGGCCGGGGATGGAGGCGGGCGAGGGGCGAGGCGGGCCGGGGGGCGCGGGCGGCGGGGGGGGCCCGGGGGCTTTAGGCATGCGTCGGCGGGGCCCAGGGCGGGGGCGGGGAGGCCCGAGCGGGCGCCTTGTTGGCGGGGAGCGGGGCCGGGCGCCCGACCGGGCCGACCAGGGGCGGAGGGGGGGCGGGTTGGGGGGAAGGGCGGCCCCGGGTGGGAGGAGGTGGTGCGGGTTGGGGGGCCGGAAAAGAGGAGGAGGGGGGTAGGGCGACCAGATTTGGAAGGAGGGGGGTTTAAAAGAAAGGGGGCAGGGAGTTCTAGGGGGGTTTAGGAGGGGCCCTCGAGGCGGCGGCCCAGAGGGGGGCGGTTGGGGAGGTGGCTGCGAAGAGGGCCGGGGGGAAGGAAGGAGGTTGGGCTGTTCGGAGAAAACCGGGAAAACCGCCCCGCTTATTTTGGGGAATCAAACGATCTGACACGAAACTTGAAGCGGTTCACCGGTGCTATACCAAGGCCGCTGACAAACCTCGGTCCATTCCCAGACCGTTTAACACCCCACGGAAAAGAGGTAAAAGGGGGCCGGAGACATGGAGGCGGATTAAAACGGACAACGGGAAAATGCTCGGATGCATGAGCGAACACGATGCAAAATGAAATGCACATGATGACATGATAAAATGCAGATGATGACATGGCAAAGGGCAACATGACATGGCAAAGCGGCAAATAACCGGGAACACCGGCGATCGAACCGGGGCGAAACACCCTCCACTAACAAGAGATCTCGCCCCGAGATCTTAGGACCAGCGGAAGGAAAAAGGATGAGGTGAAACAAGAACTCAAGAGAAGAAAAAGAATGAGACACTCGAGAAGAAGAGGGAACGGCGAAATGAAAGAATCAAAGCTCACGAATCAGAAGACTATGAAAGCATTCCTGATGGGAAGAGAAAAACGAATAAGCCGAAGGATTTAGGCAGCACCCGTTAAAATGGAAAGAATAGAACAAGAACTTGAGAGGATGGAATGATACTTGATGAAGACATGACACAAACCTCCAAAGAATTAAAAGAATGGAATGAAAGAACTTAGAAGGAAGGTTGAACAAAGTTGTTGAGAAAATCAACAACGAAAGAATAACTTGTGTGGACTTATGGAAAACATCTCAAAATTATAAGGTGATAACCGACCCAACGAAAGATTAATAGTGAGAAAACGAAGAAAGCAAAACTCCACTTCAAAAGAATACGGAGAATTAATTGCACCAGAGAGAAGAAAAGATACTTGAACTCCCCAACAAAATCTTGATGAACTCTTGAAGAATGAATTAAATCATGAAGAACCACCATGAAGAACTCCCAAAAAAGGATGATGAGATAGAATGAAGGAAGAAAGAATAAGATGAGCCTTGGATGATTTGATGGAGGTTCCGCGAAATGGCAGAAATTGAACCCGGAAAGAAAAGATGAAAACACTTGGAACTAGAATTTATTCATAAGAACAAACCCAAGAAGGATTAATCACTTGATGAAATAAGAATAAGATTTATTGTATGCTTATCCTTCATCAAATTAAATTGATGACAAACAATGGATTTTGCATACTACTTATTCTTTTGAAAAGGATTGAGAAGTGACATTAAACTTGAGAAGGTCTTCATGAACCACCGTAGGATTGAAAAGAACGAATGGATTAAAATGATAACAAGGAAAAGAATTTGACAACCACCGAAAATTGAAATGAGAGAAAGAGAATGAATCACCGGGAAGAATTAGAAGAACAAATAAGCGAGGGATTTAGATGCAAAAGAACAAAGAGATCAACTGATTAAAGAACACTTGACGAAGCACCGGATAATTGGAGGGCGATAGCTGAATGATGAGGGCGAAGAATTCTTGAAAGATGGCCTCCAAAAACAACTCAAAATCCGGATGGTGGAAAAGAATTCAAAATGGAATAATTAAAGGATAATGAAGCTAGAACCAGAATCTTCGGAGACGGACAAATTTAGAGGAAAACTTCTTCAATCTTCAAATGACGAAAACACCACCAAAATTAATGAGATATCCGGAAGAAAAAAGAAAGGGTTGAGCCAACAATGAAATGATTTGAAATTGATCTTGAAAAGGCATGATGATGAAATCCATTCTTCGCCACACAAAAGAATTAAATAACTCCGGGAATTAGAAGAGTGTAAGATCCCGAAAAGACCTGGGTTAGCCCCTAAAAAAACACCGTGGAAAGGGATGTTGAAGAGATAGATGATGCACCGAACAATTGAAATATTTGAATGAGGTGAAACCTCGAATTAATTCACGAAATCTCCCGAGATGCTTGACACCGAAGGATAAAGGCGGAGGGCCGAGCAAGGAGAACACTTGACCCGGAAAGAATATGATCAACAAAAAACTTAATTGAGTCACCGAAAAAGAAAGGGATGAAGAAGAAACAGCGAGAATTCACCGTTGAAAAATTGAGGAAGACTCCACCAATGAAATTGATGGTCGAAAAGACTCAAACTCCGGGAAGAAAAGGGTGGAGGGGGAAAACAAAGCAACTTGAAGGGGAAACCAAATATCTTGAAAGAAAACACCGTTGAAATCATTGAGGAAAGAAAGCAAAGACTTCCCGAGTAGGATGGATACTCGATTACGGACTCCGTTCGAGAGGAAGAAGGGAGGCGAATGGGAAAAACAAGGACAACCGGACAAGGAAAAACAACGACGTCGAGGAGAACTGAGATTGAACTTGGCTGATCCTAAAGAAAAATTTGAGCGGAAGAAAGTATTCAAAACACCTCGTCAAGATTCCTCACGGAGGCGACGTAAGAAATGAGAGTAAAAAATTCCTACTCTCGATATATGGACTCAATGATGAATTTTCTTCTAGAGCTTCGTGACAACATAAACTACACACGATCCCGATCAAGGGGCTCCACAAGGTGAATTAGGGCTACTTGTACCAACTTATCACGCCCAATATCGACCCTATCCAAAAGGAACTCAGCGGTCCCTGAGATAGACCGCATATTGAACGCTTTTGCAAGGTGGATATCATTACATCAACATTACATAATAGATGGGGATACATACATAAGGCACAAATGCCACAGAATACATCAACATCATATACGAAGATCAACATCCGACTCGGATGAAACATAAGCGAAACTCAAACGACATCCACCCTGCTAGCCTTGAGTGCCGACACTGGAACCTATCCCACTGATCGAAGAAGAAGCGGAAGAAGAACTCCAACACAAGCAAACATCGCTCTCAGCGTCATGATCATCATGAACCTGTACACTGCCCATGGTGGTGTAGTAATCTGTGAGACCGAGGACTCGGCAATCCCATTACCATGGGTATCAAGACTAGCAAAGCAATGGGAAAGGAAGGGGTAAAGTGGTGAGGTTGCGGCAGCGACTAAGCATATATGGTGGCTAACATCGCAAATGAGGCGAGAAGAAGAGAAACAAAGGCGCAGTCGTCAACTAGTAATGATCAAAAGTGATCTGAACTCCTACTTCGTCGGACATAACCCGAAACCGTGTTCTCCTCTCGATCAACGAAAAGAGACACTCCGGTTTACGCTACAGTTGGTGTATTTTAGAAGAGTTTGCTTCAAGTTTTACTACAACGGATATTAACAAATTCCCATCGCCACATAACAGCAGGCACGGCTTTGAAAGTTTATACCTGCGGGGTGTCCCAACAACCCATGATAAGCTCTCGCGATCAGCGAAGGATATTCCTTCTCCGGGAAGACCGATCGGTCTCGGAATCCGGCTACAAGACATTTCGAGACAATAAAACAAGACCAGCAAGACCGCCCGGATGTGCCGACAAATCCCGATAAGTAGCTGCACATATCTCGTCTCGAGGCACACCGGATGAGCTAAGCTCTCACGGTAAACCAACCCGAGTTGCCAGGTGGCCCGCGGTGCTCTCGGTTTGGACCAACACTTAGAAAGCAACGGCCGGGGGCTAAAATAAAGATGACCCTCGGGCTCGCGACTCCCAAGGGAAAAAAAGCATAGGTGAGGCAAATGGTAAAACCAATGTTGGGCCTTCTTTGGAGAGTCTTATTCAAAGCGAGCTGTCAAGGGTCCCATAAATCACCGACAGCGTTAGGGGCGCAAAATCCGGGAACATAATACGATATGGCGGAAACTAGAGGCGGCAAGAGTGGAACAAAACACCGGGCATAAGGCGGGCCTTCCACCCTTTACCAAGTATATAGATGCATTAATTAAATAAGATATATTGTGATATCCCAACAAGTAAACATGTTCCAACAAGAACAACATCTCCATGTTCAACAAGGAACAAACTTCATCTTCTGCAACTAACAAGCGCTATAAGAGGGCTGAGCAAAGCGGTAACATAGCCAAACAACGGTTTGCTAGGAAGGGTGCAAAAGGTTAGAGGCGACATGGCAATTGGGATGGCTTGATAAGCAAGTAATAGGTAGCGCAGACATAGCGATAGAACGAAGCAACTAACATAGCAATGATAGTAGTGAGATCCGAGGTAGCGGTCATCTTGCTGAAATCCATAAGGAAGAAGAGCGAGTCCATGAAGAAGATGAGCGGATGAAGCGAACCAAGCGTGAGCAGAGCGAATCCTCACGATACATAGCAAGCGAGGAACTAACAAGAAGAAGCACACAACATAGTAAACACACCACACATGACAAGACATGATGCACAACAAGCATGATGCATGACAAAGCTACATGAAGCTACTCATGGCAGAGATGATGCAAACAAAACAACACATCAAAGCAAGTTTAAATGAGGCCGGAACAACATATAACAATTCCGGTAAGTCCTCATATGCAAATTTCGAAATTGGTCCAGATCTGAATAAACCTTATGTTCAAGTTGTTAAACAGCAAGTTAAGATGCACCACGATGATCTACGAAATTCTAGTCAAGTTACATATAAAGTTCATTAGATTAAGACTCTGCCTAGAAGATATGAGCAAAACAAGTTAAGCATGGCATTGATGCAAAATGCATACAAACATCAAGCAAACACCTCAAAACAAGGATGCAACATGATAATATGAAACTACATGCAAAATCAAGCAAGTTTCATATAGAGCACACTCAAAAGCAGACAGCGGTTCAACACATACACCTATACAAGTTATAGACAACAATCATCCAAAACAGCAACTAGGCATATTGCAAGCATCAAAACAACATGCTACAGACCTCAACATAAAACAAAAGGCATGGGCATGATGTACAGGTAAAGCATTACAAAACATGAACACTGAGCTATCTCCGAAATCACTAGAACATGCTCAAAATGACATGGCAAGATTGCAAATAATATGATTTGGACATTGGCGAAATAACATCGAGGTTGCAATGTTTAGAGCTATCAAACAACATGTTACAGGAACTTATCATGGCAAACAAAGGCATGGCATGAATCTACTAATTGCATAGAACAAAAAGTCCTTACTTGACCATAAGCCAAAAGGATCGAAAATATGATGGCACCCATGTAAACATGGCAAGTTATATTACAGATTCATACATGGCGGGAACAATAATAAATAGGCATGTTGGTGAGCTTGAACCACTCACCACAGAGCAATACATGGCATGGCAAGGCAACCAACAGTAAGAAGACATGGCATAGAAGCTATACATGGCAAGAACAACATCATAGCATACAAGGATCAACTACAACAACCTTGGCAAAATTGAATAACATGTAAACAATCATGGAAACATTTTATAGCAAAAGTAAAGCTCGATTGACTCAAGCTATGGCACTCCATAATTGCAAACAAGGGCATGGATGGATAGAGCAAGACATGTATAACAAAACATCCTTACTGAAGTATCTCAAAATAAGCATGGATCTCGGTAGCATCAAGTTAACATGGCATCAAAAATATCTCAAAAGCAGAGGGCTGAAATCAACAACATCATGAAGCCTAGTTTGCATGCTTGTGCTAATCACCACATAGATCACAAAAATACATGGCATACACACCCTGGAAAGATGGCATGGCATATTACAAAACACATGTAGGACTCAAGTTCATAGGATGCACACATCAATCATGGCAAAAATGACAAAAGTGCATGTTACGATAAGAATGCGAAACTAACATCACATAGCACTCTTCTAACAGCATTTCGGGCATCAAGATGAGCTCAAATGAAAATGATGCAATGAGATGAAATGATCTACTCTTCGAGGCGAACATTTGACATATTACCTCGCACAAAAGCAGACAACGCCGACAGAGTTAGGCATGACAAAAATGCAACAAAATGTGGGCGCCCGGGCCCGATGGGCTTCGAGGGCCGATCCAGGTCTGGCGGGCCCATGGCCGGGGGAGGCCGAGGGGCAGTGGCGATCCTTGGTTGGAGGGGTGATGGCGGAAGCGGCTGACCGCTCGGGGCGTGCCAATGGCGGAGGTGGGGTGGAGTAGCCGGTTGGAGGAAAGGCGGCCCAAGGTGGGAGGAGGTGGTGGCTGCGGGTTAGAGCGGAAAAAAAAAAAAAAAAAGGAGGAGGGTAGGGCGACCAGATTTGGAAGGAGGGGGTTTAGGAAGGGCTAGGGTTTAGTCTCTAGGGGTTTAGGAGGGTTTGGACCTCGGACCCATGACGATGCGCTCGAGACCGAGAGAACTAGGTGGCGGAGGTGGGCTCGAAGAGGCCTCAATTTGAAGGAGAGAAAGAAGTGAGGCCGGGGGAGGCTGTTCCGGAACCCGGCTTGTCTGGCGGAGAATACGGCAGCTTGGTGCAGCTATATATTTAACGATTGGGTATCAAGCGAGCTCGAATGACCACGAAGCAATGAGGCGGTCTACGGTGCTATACCAGACGCTTGACAAACCTCGATCCATTCCGAGACCGTTTAACACCCGCACATGGAAAAGAGGTAAAGGGGCCCGGGAGACATAAAGTGCGGATTGGAAAAGCGGACAACGGGAAAATGCTTCGGATGCATGAGGCGAACACGTATGCAAATGAAATGCATGATGACATGATAAAATCTCAGATGATGACATGGCGAGAGAGAGACCATAAAAGCACATGACATGTAAAGATGGCAAATAACTGGCGAAACACAGGCGCATGGAATCCGGGCGTTACAGGTGACCGCCAAGATCCTCAGCGGATCCTTTGGAGCCCTTCAAAAGACAAGTATCAAGGCGGGACAAGAGGAGCTTAAGAAGGCCACTCAGCCGCAGAAGGAAACAAGACCCGGCAAGAGGAGCTTGCCGGGAAGGCTTCGTGGCGACAAGCCCCCAAGCGGCGACAAGGATTCTGCTTGGCAAAGGCGCTTACATGACAGGCAACCTCTTCATCTCGCTCAGCTCATCCGCCAGCGTGTCGCCATGGGGCTATTCGAGACGCAGCGTGTCAAGGGCTGTGTGGCCAGCGAGGGCAGCGATAGCGGCGCGACAAGCTTACCATCGTGGCGAAACGGTGGTGCCAGCGGTCCCTGTTACCTTTATTCGGTGACGAGGGGCGGGCATTTATTGATCTTGTCCCTTGTCGAGTTAGGTATAATGCATGTACCGCACAAGGCGGTGTACCAACTCTGTTTTCCTATTTTATTGTCTACTTGCCACTGTGGTGACCCCTTGAACCTATAAAAGGAGGCCCGTGTGCAGCGTAGAAAGGTTCGACTCCGTTGGTTCATTCGACTCATTCGAGACCACACTACTCGGGCTAGGTTTTGTAGCTCTCATTGCTCCTAGCAAGAACACAATACAATCAACCAAGCAGCGATGAGGTGTTATCTCTCAGGAGAAGCCGAAGCTGGAGTAGCTGCTCGTGTGCATCGCCTCGTCTGCTCTTTGTGCAATCTCCGCCCCAATCCCAAGGGACTCGGTCATGAGTCCCATAGGTGTTCGTGGGTCACGATCCTTCCCAACATCTTTGGCGCGCGGTAAAGGCGCCGAGGCTGTGAACCTGATCCAGCGTTCACTGAGCAACTTCTTCATCATCATAATCAACATGCCACCGAAGAAGAGCTTGGCGGCCCAGGCCGTCCGCGTCAAACCCACCACCACGGGCTGGAGAGTGGTGGGGTAGAGTCTTGGCGGAGGAACAGGTGTCGTCGAGGAGTCCACGCGCCGAGTCAAGGACAAGGCGGTGCGAGCCCGGCGTCGAATCCGCTGGCGTCCATCTCAGGCCAGCAGGACCGACAGTCATGGTGCTCATGGCGCCATCGCTCGTGGATCAAGGCCAAGCTAGGCTCCCGAGGCCCTCGAGACCGCATGCATGGCAGCATCTTTGGCGAAAGGCGAGTACGATCGCTTGGATGGGATGATGCTCCTCCTAACTTGGTTAGAGATTCGAGCACATCGTTCCTCGCCGTGCGCCTTTGCCACCTCCGGCCGAAGCCTTGGCGAGAGCTCAACTGCTAGACTGCCCTCGGCGATCGACAAGGTCGAACGAATGGAAGGCCACCATCGAAGTCTCATCGGCTTTGCCAACGGCGGCGTTCGCGGCAACTTCATTTGCGTCGCCGCGATGAGGCGACAAAGGCGCAGCCCGTGGCGCGAGACCTGCGAGGTGCCACCACCATGCACTCCCCTTCGAAGGCCAAGATCACCAGCTCCTAGGATCCACCTCCACAGCGACTCCACCAGCGTCGTCGGATCCACGAGCCGTGGTGATCGGCGCCAGTTCTTCAAACGGCAAGAAGGCCTTCGAACTCGCATCGGCGTCGAAGGCGTGGTGTCAATCCGACCAGCCGCGGGCCCCGGCTATTGACATGCATGCGCCGAAGAACGAGCGACTTGCCGTACGCGGTGGATGCTGCATTCACTGTGAGCTGCGGCAAGTCCGGTGGCCCGACAAGAAAAACTTCAAGCCAGATGTGCGGAGAAGTATGATGGCGGGGCGCATCGTCGGAGTTCTCGGTATCTACACCATCGCGGTGTAGGCTGCGGGGGCGAGGCGACAAGATCGCCAACTACTTCCGCTGGTACTCAAGCCAAATGTCGATCTTGGCTCATGCACTTGCAGACAGTTCCATATCTTCTTGGGCAGATTTGTGCCATCGGTTGTCGGCGCCTTCAGGTGGCCACAAACCTCATGGCCAAAGTGACCTTCACTGCTTGCCCGAAGGAAGGAGAGTCCCTGCCCAAGTTTATCGGAATTCAGCCGTGTGCACTACAACATCCTAGATGTCACACCTCATGGTGATCAGCGCGTTTCATCGAGCGTCTGAAGCGGATGAGGAGGAGATGGCGATGTACAAAGTCAGGGCGTCGATGAATTTGTATGCCTTGGCATTCGGTGCCACGTCTTTGAAGAAGAAAGACTCCGGAAGAGCGTTGGGCGGATCGGCGGTGAGGAGACCGCCCGGCAAGAAGGCGGCGGAATATGAAAGAAGAAAAAGCAAGGAGGTACTAGTTATTGACGATCGTGGTGGCATCAAGAAAGCCAAGATTGGTAAACAAAGCAAAGTCATGACACGACCGCTGCTTTGGCCGTTGGTGCTTCTCTGCATACCTCGCTGCCAGACTCAAACAATGGATGGGGAGGTTAATGTAAAGGAACTACCATTAGAGTCACGTAGGCCTCTGAAGTGGTCAGCCACGTCATCTTTGATGAGGACCACCTGATCGCATAGCTGAAATCGGGTGCTTGCGATGTTGGTCTCACCAACTATCCGCAACCTCAAGGTCACTAAGATGTTGGTTGTGGCGGGCGGCTTGAACCTGATCTCCTCTGCGGTGCTCCGAAGCTTCAATCCTGACAATGAGCTCGAAGGACCAGCACTTTCAAGAATCAACCAGGAAGAAGAAGCGGCGAAAGGAAGATCACGTTACCCGGTAACATTTGGCGGTAATTCTGATTTCCCGTTGCTAATGGGATGCCAGCGTCCGACTGCGCCAAGTTCATGGCAGCCTCTCATATGCATATGATCTGCTCAAGATGCCCGGCCCGATAAAGTCATTTTGTGCGACAAGAAGGATCGCATATCTACCGACAAATTCTGGCAGGATCGCGGCAGCTACGACAGATAGCAAATCACGCGAGAAGCTCTCGGGAGAAAGACCACACCCGGCAAGACTCGATGCCCTCGATGCGCACCTCTTGGTGCTTTCTACCGATCAGGGCCTTTCATCGAGCTCCACCGGCAAGTGCAAGAAGATGATGGCAGCTACGAAGACCAAGAAGGTGCCCGCTAAGGAGGCGACGCTGGTGGGCCTGTCGAGCTCACGATGCCCCACTCGGCAAAGCGCACCTCTTGGTCTGCGCTACCCGTCGAGGGCCACCATCGAGCTCCACGGCAAGTGCAAGAAGATGATGGCAGCTCCACGAAGACCAAGAAGGTGCCCGCCAAGGAGGGCGGCCTGGTGGTACCTTCACCATCGGTTACCGCTTGACCCTAAATAGGAAGGCGGGCTCGTTGCTTTCTGCTTGAATGTCGATGTGTTTGCATGCAACCATCGACATCCCGGTGTTCGAAAGTAATTGAGCACCACTGCATTTGTCATCCTCATCGCGCGCCCGTCAAGCAAAAAGTTAGGAAGCAGCAGGTGGGCGCCAAGAATTCATAGCGAAGAGATCAAAAGTTGGGCAGCGAGTCCTTGTCGGAGGAGTGCTCCATCCCGTGGTTGGCCAATCCGGTGGTTGTCGCAAGGCAAATGGGAAATGGAGACTTTGTATTGACTTCACGGATGTTAATAAAGCTTGTCCAAGACCCATTTCCCTTGCCCTATCGACAGATTGTTGACTCCACGGCTGGATGTGATTTGCTTTCATTTCTTGATGCATATTGAGGATATCATCGAGATCTTCATGGCGAAGAGGATGAAGAAAACCGCATTCATTACACCATGTGGCACATATTGTTTCATCACGAATGCCTTCGGTTTGAAGAATGCTGGTTCAACGTTTGCAAGAGTAGTCCATGGCGCTTTTGAGCCACAAATGCCGCAGAAATGTAGAAGCCTACATGGATGACATAGTGGTCAAGGCAAGGATAACAACTCTGGTTCAAGATTTAGATGAGACCTTTGCAAATCTGCGCAAGATCAACCTCAAGCTCAACCCGAAGTGCGTGTTTGGAGTTCCCTCCGGCAAGCTTCTCGGGTTCTTCGTGTCTCGAGAGATTGAAGCCAACCCGACAAGATCAAGGCCATTGAGCGATTGAAGCAAAAGCGTCAGGATGTAAGAAGGCTTGCGGTTGCGTGGCTCTCGCAGGTTTATCTCTAGGTCGGTGGCGGCATACCCATTTTCAAGATTTTGAAAAGGCAGGTCAATGAAATGGACTCCCGAGCGGAGGCTGCGCTGCAGAGACTTGAAAGTACTGTCCTCCTCCAATACTTATGCACCTAGGCCACAAGAGAGTTGCTGCTATACATAGCGGCAACCAATCAAGTGGTTAGTGCTGCGTTAGTGTGGCGGAAGGGAGATGAACCCGACAGCGGATGCATCGGCGACAAGCGGGGCTTCACCATCAAGCTCTGGTCCGACAGGGCGGATCTGCGGGATTGTGAGAAGATCTGAAAAGGATGGTGCAGGCGCCCGGTCTACTGTCGGTTCCCTTCTGCGAGGGCTAGGTCAGAACTCTGGTGTGCGAAGTTGCTTTTCGCCTCCTCATGCCTCGAAAGCTGCGCCATTACTTCAAGCACATGAGATAACATTGTCACTCGCTTTCCCGAAGAGGATGCAAAATCCGAAACAGAGCCGGATTGTCAGTGGGCCTGGAACTATCAAGCTTTGGCCTCAAGTTTGAAAGCACTTCAACTATCCAAAGCGAGCATTGGCGAGTTTATAGCAGAATGGGCGCCAAAGATGAAGAAATTCGAGCGAGCATCCCGTCAAGGAAGCAAGTAAAGAGTGGCTGATGTACTTTGATGGTGCCTTCTGCTGCAAAGCGCGGTGCGTGCTGATTATCGCACCCAGGGGAGCACCTCAAGTACATAGTCAAATGCACTTTCCCAAGGAGCAAGCAACAAATAATCTGCGAGGTATGAAGGTTTGCTTGCCGTCTCGAGATTGCAGTGGACCTTGGGATCAAGCTTATCGTCGGGGTGACTCATGACATCGTCATAAATGAAAAGATTATCGAGTCCGTTGATGGAAGCCTATGTTGATGAAGTAGAAAGCTAGAAGAACACTTTGAAGGCTGCAAATGGAACATGTTCAAGAGCTCGAGAATGATATTGCTGATGGCTTTGTCAAAGTGTCTGCCTCAAGTTACACAATGGAACCAGGAATTTTGTGCTCAAGCTGACTCAACCAAGCGTAACACCATCAACGGACGAAAGAAAAAGAGAAGTTGGTTTACGGTGACTACTTTCGCGAAGCTCTGACGCCGCCAAAGGTCCCCAAAATCAACGCGAGATATGTTGAGGCGGTCTGCTCCGGCAAGCCCTAAGTTTGTTTCGTTGAAGTAGGCGCTCCGACATGTTTGCTCCGGCAAACTTGCGGGGATCATCAAGCTCGGCGAACCGCAGGTTCTTGCCGTGGAAGCTGATGTTCCATTGGCGAATGTGCCTTTAGTCCTTGTTGAACGCAAGCTCCAACATGGGCGACAGATCGTCCATTCCTTGAAGACGGAGAACTTCGAAGAGCAAGAAGAAGCGAAAGAAGTAGCCCGGCGGTCAAGTATGTACCAGTTTGTTGACAACATCACTGCGAAGAAGACTCAACGGTGTGAAATTGAAGTGTATTTGGGAAGATGGATGACGGAAGCTGTTGGCGAGATACGGGAGGCATATGTGGCCACCACATTGGCGCAGAGCACTTCAAGCAAAGCTTTCCGCAAGGTTTCTTGCGGAAGCCCTCAGGATGCAATGCACAAGTAACCAAGTGTGAGCGTGCAGTTCCATTCAAGCAGATACATCAACCAGCTCAAGCTCAGACGATCCCTTTATCACGGCCATTTTCGGTCTGGGGCTCGACATCCTCGGTCCCTTTCCCGAGCTCGGGGCTTTGAGTACTTGCGTGCCAGTCGACAAGTTCACAAAGTGGCGGAAGTGGGCGATGAGGAAGGTGACAGCACGATCGGCGATCAAGTTCTTGGTCAATTGTTTGCCGTTTGGGATCCCTAACGGATCATCACCGACAACGGCACCCAATTCATAATCGCACCTTCATGCGATGCGTCAAGATCTTGGCGCCAGAGTGCGCTTTGTACATTGCTCATCCAGAAGCAGCGGTTAGCGAGAGAGGCAAGCGCTGAAGTCTGCGAGGACTCAAGACCAGAACACGGCGGTGCGCAAAGTGCGGAAAAAGCTGGATTGAGGAGCTGCGGTGGTTCTTTGGTCGATGGAGACGCCGTCGAGCCCTTGGCGGACACCTTCGCTCTAGTCTATGGAAGAGCGAGTTCTCCCCGGAACTTCGTATCTGGATCGCCTCAGTACTACGCTTATGATGAGCTTGAGCAAGAGCAGCTGCGACAAGATGACTTCTTTGCTCCTTGAGGAGGATCATCTTGAGCTCTTTGTCGAGCTGCTCGTTACCGACAAGCTTTGCGCCGCTACATAACCCAAAGTTAGTGCGGCTTCGAGGAAGGCGACCTTGTTCTTGGCGCGTTCATCCGCCAAAATTCCAACAAGTTGGCCCGAAGTGGAAGGCCCTTGCTCGGGTGAACAGTCACTAGGCTGGCATCCGCCTTGAGACCGAAGATGGCGTTCGGTGAGCAACTCCTGGAATATAGAGCATCTTAGTAAGTTTTCCCATAAGGCGCGGTTGCGGAACTGTTCGGCAACAACCCTAATACAAGTCTTGCCGCTGTTGCATGTAATCCTTTGTACAAAGCCGAGTAGACCCGATGCATCGATAAAGCTTGTGTGTTGCGCAATTTGTCATTTCATGCTTTCATCATTATTTTGCATGTGCTATCGACATTTTGTGCAACATCTACACCCGGTGAGATAACGAGCCACAAGGCTCCATAACTTTATTTTCTCTTCTTTCTTCTCAAAAGGAAGGTTCATCCACCCACAAGTTAGCGGGGAAGGAGAAGATAATGGTGTGGGCCACCAAGTGTCGCTCGAGGAAGTATCGCCTTGGGAAGCAAACGAGAGAAAAGCTAAGTTGCTAAGTTTAAGCAATCAGTTTTAAAATTTTAAGTTATTTTCCTCGAGCGATAGTACTTTGTGGAAAACCTGTGCGCGGAGGAACCAACTCGTGGCTGGTTGCACCCTTACTTTGTTTGAGTCCGCTCAACAACTTAAGTGTGCAACTAGCGACAAGGTTTACTTGGAGGCGGCATCGCCGACGGGCCGCTGATGTTCCGCACTCGGCGCTTCATGACAAAAGTGCATGACAAGTTCCCTAAGCGTGGGGCACAAACATACAAGGAAGGAATCAGTAAAGGAATAACATTGAACGTTACCTAAATAGAGTATATTACAAAAATAACTTTGGATCTAATAAATTGTTCTAAACATGATCTGGCGACAAGGGAAAGATAAACTTGGCGGCCTAGTCCGCTGTGCCATCAACCCTCTGACTCGCTCACCTGTCCATGATGGGTGCGACAGGGCCTTGGCCTTCAACGTCGACATTGGGCGAGGGACTTGAGGGCGTTGGCGAAGTTGGCCTTTGGATTGCGGAAAGCCATTCGCCAACGGAGAGGCGGCGCGGTTTGGCGCGACTTCGTCGACCAGCTGCTTTGGGATCTCCTCCGGAGCGGAGACCCGTCAACACGCCTTTGAAGAACAGGCTAAGCTTGGCGCTGGGTTGAAGGCGCTCGTCGGTGGAGTACCAGTCCACCATCCCAGCTCCATCGACTCATTGTGGATGGCGGCGCGTATCCACAAGACCTCCGTCGTCGATGCATCACGCTCTACGAGTATCTGGCGGTCACGGCATTCGCCCAGCGGCTCCTCGTTGGCCTTGATCTTCTCCAGCAAACCCGCTTCCGCTCCTTGGCGCCGTCGAGCGTCTCCGTCGGGGTAGCGGCTTCAGCTCAAGATCTGCCTTGGAGTCCTTGGCGGCGTTGAGCTCTTTGATCTTCAGCTTGACCACACCTTTCGCCAAGTAAGCGTCCTTCTCGCTCGCTTCAGCGGTGACCTCCTCGCGCTCTTACGGAGGTGGCCTCCAGCTACGCCACCCTCGTCTCCAATTCCTTCTTGGCCTTCGGCAGGCTGCGGCAATCGCCGCCTCCCAGTGCTCCGCCAATTGATTGCTCGGCGTAAAGATCTTCCTCGCAACTGTCGAGTTGATCTTCATTGCGCCCGCTTCACCTTCTTCTTGTTTCGCCAGCGAAGTCTTTCTGCTCCTCGACTTCGGCCTTCTCCAAGATGAAGGCCGTGCGCTCTCGGAGAAGTTGCTCCAGCGCTTACGCTATCGAGAGGAGTTTCCTTGTTGGCGCCGAGCTCTTCTGCAGCGCTTCTCCATGTCGGCTCCGCCTCGCGACAAAGTGCTTCGCGACTCGACAGCTTCGAGCGCGGTGAAGCGGCAGCGAGCTTCTTCGGCATTTGCTCCTCCTCGGACTTCGCCACCGCTGCTGCTTGGTGCGTTAACGGTGACAGCCCGGCCGGGCGAGCAGCTCCTCGTCGAAGTCTCTCCTCGACCAGCGCCTGAGCTCGGCGCCCATGGAAGCTTGATGAAGACACCGTCACCGGCCTTGAGATAGGCGCCAGCGGGCTCTTGGAACTGGTGCTGCATCGGTGGCGGAGGATCGTGATCGGCGTGGCGCTGGCGCTCCTGCGACCTCGGGGTCGTTAGTCATGAGACCCCTCCCGGCCTCTGCGCCCGGCACCTTGGCGGCTCCGACCCATGGCGCCGTCTCCTCCATGTTGGTGGCGTCGTCATTGTTGCCTTGCGTCCTCCTCGCCCGGCACCTGGTCTCCGGCGCTCCGTGATGGATCGATGATCGAGAGAAGAAAAGAACAAGTCAAGCAAATTTCAAAAAGAAAACGAGAAGAAAAAAGAACCCAAGGGAAATTTTAAGAAGATTACACGCAATGGGATGCAGCGCGGTCTCCACCACCGGGAGTTATGGCGCCCCTTCGGGAGAAGCATCCTTGAGCCTCCCTTGAGGCGCTCCTTGCGGAGAATTCTCCCTTGGCGGCGTGGTTAAGCGGTGAGAACTTGGGAGTGACCTCAGGGGCCTCTGATGAGGCTGCTCTGCTCCTGCACAATTCAACAAGTCGGATATCGGTGAAGAAGGCACCCAAGCACACTAACTTGAAATAAATCAAATACTTCACGCTGGGCTGTCTTGGGGGGCTGCTGAAGAAGAGTTGCGGGTCAAACGGCAGAGGGTCTCAGCAGCGCCTCACATGCGCCCACAGGGGGAATCGTCTTCGACGACAACCACGGAGTCTTGGCCCTCTTGGCGCCCTCCAGGCAGCGTCTGAAAAAAGGAAAGAGCTCGAGAATGAAGCAAGTCAAATACAAGACAAAGCAACAAATTGAAGGATTACAAGTAGGAGAGACAAGATCTTACTCTTCCTCTTCTTCGCCGGAGGCCGAGGCTGAAGTCAAATTCGCTCCTTCTCCGGTGCGACAAGCTGGAGGAGTAGGCTCCCTCGGACGCTTGGCGGAGTCGGGGGCCGTGGCTCGAAAGGCCCGCTCCCGTTCTTGTGGCGCATGGCGCTCCCATGCCCAGTGCTTGCCGCCGGTGGAAGCGCGTCGAGCGGCCCGGCTGATGAGCCCGTGCCCGTCCGCCACTTCTCCGGTCTTCTGGGCGCCTTCTTAGGCTGGCAGCAGGCTCCTCTGACAAGCTACTTGAAAGCGGAGGGGCGCCCCGGCAGTCTCGTTCGGCTCGGTGTCGGGCTCGGCCTGCTCTCCTCGCCGGCAAACTCCTCGATCGGCAAGGCTTGCCTCGGCTGCCTCTGCCTCCTCACAGTGAACAAACACGCTTCTGGCGGCGGTACTGCCGCCTCCTCAACCTTGTCTGCACCATCTCTTGCTCGGTGGTGTCGCGGTGGGCACCCTTACTGCTGTTCGGCGCGGACCGGCACTTCTTCAAGTTGTCGAAGAACTGCTGCCTGGCAGCCCGCGGGAGCTCTTGCCAAGTGGAGCGATTCCATGGGAATCGCTGGCGTCATCGCGCGGATGCAGTCAAGCGAGTTGTTGCACAAGGCCTTCGGCAACATGAACCTCGGGGTGATCTGCATTGTTCTTGAACAGCTCCGCATGGCATCAGCTCCAAGACGGTGAAGTTCAGTTGAGCCGGGCGCAGCCTCATGATGTCCGCCGCGTTTTGGAACTCCCAAACGAGCCTCCTCCTCTCCTGCAAAGGCGCAATCGGGGCGAAAATCCGCCAGGCGCCTCAGTGATCCCGCGGGCGCAAGATCGAGTCACGTCTTCAACTTGGCATCCTCCGGCGTAAGTTACTCCAATCGTGTCGCGCACTATGGGAGTTTGGCGCAGGGCAGTAAAAGGTTGGGTCCTCCTCTATAATCCAACACCAATGGCTCTCCACTCCTCCCACTTGCTCTTGTGACTCTCCGTCAAGATATACTTCCTTCTTGCGATCCACAGAGATCCATGCAATCCCTCACGGCAGCGGCTCTCCTCTCTCTCACAGCGGGGCATGAAGTAGTGGCGGAAAAGAGCTACATTTGGGTGGACTCCGACAAAGTTCTCGCGGAAGGTGTGCAACCGCCATGGTGAGGGCGGCGTTGGGGGAAATCAAGGGCGGAGGCCGTATGTGTTCATGATGTCGCAAAAGAATTCGGAAAAAGGCGGGCGAGCCCGCGATAAAAAAGCGAAGAAGGGTACCAGCGGAAACCTTCTCCGGATGTGGCGGCGGAATCACCCTCGTCTTGTGAGTGCATACGTCTCCGTCGACCGAAGGTAGTACAGCTCCGCAGCTCCTTGGCGTCGGCGGCGGGTGAAGGTGACCCGCTCCCTTCCGCGGCGCGAAAACGCTAGCGCCTCGGCCGACTTCACGCCTTTCCCTTGTCGACCTTCGGCCCATGGGAAGTGGTGGAGGAATCGGCGTTGATGGCGCCGGTGGCAATGGGGGGAGGGCGGCGTCGCTCTTTGGATTTGAGAAGAAGGTGGGGCGGTGTTCAATCTTCAAATGACGATAACACCACCAAAATTAATGAGATACTCCGGAATGAAAGCAGAAAGTTGAGCCAACAATGAAATGATTTGAAATTGATCTTGGAAAAGGCATGTATTGATGAAATCATTCTTCGTCACACTTGAAAAGAATTGAGAATAACTCGGGGAATTAGAAGAGTCGGGTAAGATCACGGAAAAGACACGTAGGTTAGGGCCCTAAAGAAAACACCGTTGGAAAGGATGTTGAAGAGATAGATGATGCACGGAACAATTGAAATATTTGAATGAGGTGACAACCTCGAATTAATTGAACACGACGAATCTCTGAGATGTCTTGAGCACTCGGAAGGATAAATGGCGAGCGAGCAAGGAGAACATTTGAGCTGAGGAAAGAATATGATTAACAGAAAAACTTGAATTGAGTGCGGAAAAAGGGATGAAGAATGTGATTAACAAGATGAGAATTCACGGTTGAAATGTTGAGGGAAGGCGAAGAGGTTCAGCGAATGAAATTGATGGTCGGAAGAAACTTCGAACTCCGAGATAAAGGAATTTGGAGGCGGAAAACAAAAGAACAACTTGGAAGGAATCGGCGAATATCTTGAAGAGGAACACCTTGGATTGAAATGATTGAGGAGAAAGCAAAAGACTTCTACGAGGTAGGATGGATACTCGATTACGGACTCCGGTTTCGAGAGGAAAAGGAGGGAGCGTGGAAAAACAAGGACAACTTGGGACAAGGAAAAACAACGGCGTCGGAGGAAACTGAGGATTGAACTTGGCAAAAGATGAAGATGGCAAAGATGCAAGCTTGACGAAATATCACGCCCAATATGCGACCCTATCCAAAAGGAACTCGAAGGTCCCACCAAGATAGACCGCATATTGAAAGCGCTTTTGCAAGGTGGATATCATTACATCAACATTACATAATAGATGGGGATACATACATAAGGCACAAATGCCACAAGAATACATCAACATCATATACAAGATCAACATCCGACTACGGATGAAACATAAACGAAACTCAAACGACATCCACCACTGCTAGCCCGGCTGCCGACTGGAACCTATCCCACGATCGAAGAAGCGGAAGAAGAACTCCAACACAAGCAAACATCGCTCTCGCGTCATGATCATCGCAAACCTGTACTGCTGGCTGGTGGTGTAGTGTCTGTGAGCCACGAGGACTCAGCAATCCCATTACCATGGGTATCAAGACTAGCAAAGCTTAATGGGAAAGGAAGGGGTAAAGTGGTGAGGTTGCAGCAGCGACTAAGCATATATGGTGGCTAACATACGCAAATGAGGCGAGAAGAGAAACAAAGGCGAGTCGTCAACTAGTAATGATCAAGAAGTGATCCTGAACTCCTACTTCGTCGAACATAACCCGAAACCGTGTTCTCCTCTCGATCAACCCGAAAAGAGACACTCACGATTACGCTACGGTTGGTGTATTTTAGAAGAGTTTGCTTCAAGTTTACTACAACGGATATTAACAAATTCCCATCTGCCACATAACCGCGGGCACGGCTCTCGAAAGTTTATACCCTGCGGGGTGTCCCAACAGCCCATGATAAGCTCTCGCGATCAACGAAGGATATTCCTTCTCCCGGGAAGACCCGATCAGTCTCGGAATCCGGCTACAAGACATTTCGACACAATAAAACAAGACCAGCAAGAGCCCTCGATGTGCCGACAATCCCGATAGGAGCTGCACATATCTCGTTCTCGGGGCACACGGATGAGCACAAGCTCAGTAAAACCAACCTCAAGTTGCCCGAGGTGGCGGCATCAACTCTCTCGGTTTGGACCAACACTTAGACAAGCATTGGCGGGGGGCTAAAATAAAGATGACCCTTGGGACAGCGACTCCCAAGGGAAAAAAGGTACATAGGTGAGGCAAATGGTAAAACCAATGTTGGGCCTTCTTTGGAAAAGTCTTATTCAAAGCGAACTGTCAAGGGGTCCCATAAATCACCCGACCGCGTTAGGGACGCAAAATCCGGGAACATAATACCGATATATGGCGGAAACTAGGGCGGCAAGAGTGGAACAAAACACGGGCATAAGGCGAGCCTTCCACCTTTACCAAGTATATAGATGCATTAATTAAATAAGATATATTGTGATATCCCAACAAGTAAACATGTTCCAACAAGAACAACATCTCCATGTTCAACAAGGAACAAACTTCATCTTCACCTGCAACTAACAACGCTATAAGAGGGGCTGAGCAAAGCGGTAACATAGCCAAACAACGGTTTGCTAGGAAGGGTGCAAAAGGTTAGAGGTGACATGGCAATTTGGGATGGCTTGATAAGCAAGTGATAGGTAGCGCAGCATAGCGATAGAACGAAGCAACTAGCATAGCAATGATAGTAGTGAGATCCAGGGTAGCGGTCATCTTGCCTGAAATCCGCAAGGAAGAAGAAGCGAGTCCATGAAGAAGATGAAGCGGATGAAGCCGAACCAAGCGTGAGCGAGCGAATCCTCACGATCATAGCGAAACAGGAACTAACAAGAAGAAGCACACAACATAGTAAACACACCACACATGAACAAGACATGATGCACAACAAGCATGATGCATGACAAAGCTACATGAAGCTACTCATGGCAAGAGATGATGCAAACAAGAGCAACACATCAAAGCAAGTTTAAATGAGGCGGAACAACATATAACAATTCCGGTAAGTCCTCATATGCAAATTTCGAAATTGGTCCAGATCTGAATAAACCTTATGTTCAAGTTGTTAAACAGCAAGTTAAGATGCACCACGATGATCTACGAAATTCTAGTCAAGTTACATATAAAGTTCATTAGATTGAGACTCGGCCTAGAAGATATGAGCAAAACAAGTTAAACATGGCATTGATGCAAAATGCATACAAACATCAAGCAAACACCTCAAAACAAGGATGCAACATGATAATATGAAACTACATGCAAAATCAAGCAAGTTTCATATAGAGCACACTCAAAAGCGAACAGCGGTTCAACACATACACCTATACAAGTTATAGCAACAATCTGTCCAAAACAGCAACTAGGCATATTGCAAGCATCAAAACAACATGCTACAGCACCTCAACATAATAACAAAAGGCATGGGCATGATGTACAGGTAAAGCATTACAAAACATGAACACTGAGCTATCTCCGAAATCACTAGAACATGCTCAAAATGACATGGCAAGATTGCAAATAATAACAGTTTCAGACTTTGGCGGAAATAACATCAGGTTGCAATGTTTAGAGCTATCAAACAACATGTTACAGGAACTTATCATGGCAAACAAAGGCATGGCATGAATCTACTAATTGCATAGAACAAAAGTCCTTTACTGACCATAAGCCAAAAGGATCAGAAAATATGATGGCACCCATGTAAACATGGCAAGTTATATTACAGATTCATACATGGCAGGAACAACAATAAGTAGGCATGTTGGTGAGCTTGAACCACTCACCACAGAGCAATACATGGCATGGCAAGGCAACCAACAGTAAGAAGACATGGCATAGAAGCTATACATGGCAAGAACAACATCATAGCATACAAGGATCAACTACAACAACCTTGGCAAAATTGAATAACATGTAAACAATCTGCCAGGAAACATTTTATAGCAAAAGTAGAGCTCGATTGACTCAAGCTATGGCACTCCATAATTGCAAACAAGGGCATGGATGGATAGAGCAAGACATATATAACAAAACATCCTTACTGAAGTATCTCAAAATAAGCATGGATCTCTCGGTAGCATCAAGTTAACATGGCATAAAAATATCAGCAAAACAGGGGCTGAAATCAGCAACATCATGAAGCCTAGTTTGCATGCTTGTGCTAGTCACCACAGAGATCACAAAAATACATGGCATACACCCCTGTAAAGATGGCATGGCATATTACAAAACACATGTAGGACTCAAGTTCATAGGATGCACACATCAATCATGGCAAAAATGACAAAAGTGCATGTTCTGATAAGAATCAGAAACTAACATCACATAGCACTCTTCTAACAGCATTTCGGGCATCAAGATGAGCTCAAATGAAAATGATGCAATGAGATGAAATGATCTACTCTTGAGGCGAACAATTTGACATATTACTGCGCAAAAAGCGGAGACTACGGATGCGAGAGTTATGAGTCGATGAAAATGCATGAAAATCGGAAAAAAAAAAAAAAAAAGGAGGAGGGTAGGGCGACCAGATTTGGAAGGAGGGGGTTTAGGAAGGGCTAGGGTTTAGTCTCTAGGGGTTTAGGAGGGTTTGGACCTCGGACCCATGACGATGCGCTCGAGACCGAGAGAACTAGGTGGCGGAGGTGGGCTCGAAGAGGCCTCAATTTGAAGGAGAGAAAGAAGTGAGGCCGGGGGAGGCTGTTCCGGAACCCGGCTTGTCTGGCGGAGAATACGGCAGCTTGGTGCAGCTATATATTTAACGATTGGGTATCAAGCGAGCTCGAATGACCACGAAGCAATGAGGCGGTCTACGGTGCTATACCAGACGCTTGACAAACCTCGATCCATTCCGAGACCGTTTAACACCCGCACATGGAAAAGAGGTAAAGGGGCCCGGGAGACATAAAGTGCGGATTGGAAAAGCGGACAACGGGAAAATGCTTCGGATGCATGAGGCGAACACGTATGCAAATGAAATGCATGATGACATGATAAAATCTCAGATGATGACATGGCGAGAGAGAGACCATAAAAGCACATGACATGTAAAGATGGCAAATAACTGGCGAAACACAGGCGCATGGAATCCGGGCGTTACAGGTGACCGCCAAGATCCTCAGCGGATCCTTTGGAGCCCTTCAAAAGACAAGTATCAAGGCGGGACAAGAGGAGCTTAAGAAGGCCACTCAGCCGCAGAAGGAAACAAGACCCGGCAAGAGGAGCTTGCCGGGAAGGCTTCGTGGCGACAAGCCCCCAAGCGGCGACAAGGATTCTGCTTGGCAAAGGCGCTTACATGACAGGCAACCTCTTCATCTCGCTCAGCTCATCCGCCAGCGTGTCGCCATGGGGCTATTCGAGACGCAGCGTGTCAAGGGCTGTGTGGCCAGCGAGGGCAGCGATAGCGGCGCGACAAGCTTACCATCGTGGCGAAACGGTGGTGCCAGCGGTCCCTGTTACCTTTATTCGGTGACGAGGGGCGGGCATTTATTGATCTTGTCCCTTGTCGAGTTAGGTATAATGCATGTACCGCACAAGGCGGTGTACCAACTCTGTTTTCCTATTTTATTGTCTACTTGCCACTGTGGTGACCCCTTGAACCTATAAAAGGAGGCCCGTGTGCAGCGTAGAAAGGTTCGACTCCGTTGGTTCATTCGACTCATTCGAGACCACACTACTCGGGCTAGGTTTTGTAGCTCTCATTGCTCCTAGCAAGAACACAATACAATCAACCAAGCAGCGATGAGGTGTTATCTCTCAGGAGAAGCCGAAGCTGGAGTAGCTGCTCGTGTGCATCGCCTCGTCTGCTCTTTGTGCAATCTCCGCCCCAATCCCAAGGGACTCGGTCATGAGTCCCATAGGTGTTCGTGGGTCACGATCCTTCCCAACATCTTTGGCGCGCGGTAAAGGCGCCGAGGCTGTGAACCTGATCCAGCGTTCACTGAGCAACTTCTTCATCATCATAATCAACATGCCACCGAAGAAGAGCTTGGCGGCCCAGGCCGTCCGCGTCAAACCCACCACCACGGGCTGGAGAGTGGTGGGGTAGAGTCTTGGCGGAGGAACAGGTGTCGTCGAGGAGTCCACGCGCCGAGTCAAGGACAAGGCGGTGCGAGCCCGGCGTCGAATCCGCTGGCGTCCATCTCAGGCCAGCAGGACCGACAGTCATGGTGCTCATGGCGCCATCGCTCGTGGATCAAGGCCAAGCTAGGCTCCCGAGGCCCTCGAGACCGCATGCATGGCAGCATCTTTGGCGAAAGGCGAGTACGATCGCTTGGATGGGATGATGCTCCTCCTAACTTGGTTAGAGATTCGAGCACATCGTTCCTCGCCGTGCGCCTTTGCCACCTCCGGCCGAAGCCTTGGCGAGAGCTCAACTGCTAGACTGCCCTCGGCGATCGACAAGGTCGAACGAATGGAAGGCCACCATCGAAGTCTCATCGGCTTTGCCAACGGCGGCGTTCGCGGCAACTTCATTTGCGTCGCCGCGATGAGGCGACAAAGGCGCAGCCCGTGGCGCGAGACCTGCGAGGTGCCACCACCATGCACTCCCCTTCGAAGGCCAAGATCACCAGCTCCTAGGATCCACCTCCACAGCGACTCCACCAGCGTCGTCGGATCCACGAGCCGTGGTGATCGGCGCCAGTTCTTCAAACGGCAAGAAGGCCTTCGAACTCGCATCGGCGTCGAAGGCGTGGTGTCAATCCGACCAGCCGCGGGCCCCGGCTATTGACATGCATGCGCCGAAGAACGAGCGACTTGCCGTACGCGGTGGATGCTGCATTCACTGTGAGCTGCGGCAAGTCCGGTGGCCCGACAAGAAAAACTTCAAGCCAGATGTGCGGAGAAGTATGATGGCGGGGCGCATCGTCGGAGTTCTCGGTATCTACACCATCGCGGTGTAGGCTGCGGGGGCGAGGCGACAAGATCGCCAACTACTTCCGCTGGTACTCAAGCCAAATGTCGATCTTGGCTCATGCACTTGCAGACAGTTCCATATCTTCTTGGGCAGATTTGTGCCATCGGTTGTCGGCGCCTTCAGGTGGCCACAAACCTCATGGCCAAAGTGACCTTCACTGCTTGCCCGAAGGAAGGAGAGTCCCTGCCCAAGTTTATCGGAATTCAGCCGTGTGCACTACAACATCCTAGATGTCACACCTCATGGTGATCAGCGCGTTTCATCGAGCGTCTGAAGCGGATGAGGAGGAGATGGCGATGTACAAAGTCAGGGCGTCGATGAATTTGTATGCCTTGGCATTCGGTGCCACGTCTTTGAAGAAGAAAGACTCCGGAAGAGCGTTGGGCGGATCGGCGGTGAGGAGACCGCCCGGCAAGAAGGCGGCGGAATATGAAAGAAGAAAAAGCAAGGAGGTACTAGTTATTGACGATCGTGGTGGCATCAAGAAAGCCAAGATTGGTAAACAAAGCAAAGTCATGACACGACCGCTGCTTTGGCCGTTGGTGCTTCTCTGCATACCTCGCTGCCAGACTCAAACAATGGATGGGGAGGTTAATGTAAAGGAACTACCATTAGAGTCACGTAGGCCTCTGAAGTGGTCAGCCACGTCATCTTTGATGAGGACCACCTGATCGCATAGCTGAAATCGGGTGCTTGCGATGTTGGTCTCACCAACTATCCGCAACCTCAAGGTCACTAAGATGTTGGTTGTGGCGGGCGGCTTGAACCTGATCTCCTCTGCGGTGCTCCGAAGCTTCAATCCTGACAATGAGCTCGAAGGACCAGCACTTTCAAGAATCAACCAGGAAGAAGAAGCGGCGAAAGGAAGATCACGTTACCCGGTAACATTTGGCGGTAATTCTGATTTCCCGTTGCTAATGGGATGCCAGCGTCCGACTGCGCCAAGTTCATGGCAGCCTCTCATATGCATATGATCTGCTCAAGATGCCCGGCCCGATAAAGTCATTTTGTGCGACAAGAAGGATCGCATATCTACCGACAAATTCTGGCAGGATCGCGGCAGCTACGACAGATAGCAAATCACGCGAGAAGCTCTCGGGAGAAAGACCACACCCGGCAAGACTCGATGCCCTCGATGCGCACCTCTTGGTGCTTTCTACCGATCAGGGCCTTTCATCGAGCTCCACCGGCAAGTGCAAGAAGATGATGGCAGCTACGAAGACCAAGAAGGTGCCCGCTAAGGAGGCGACGCTGGTGGGCCTGTCGAGCTCACGATGCCCCACTCGGCAAAGCGCACCTCTTGGTCTGCGCTACCCGTCGAGGGCCACCATCGAGCTCCACGGCAAGTGCAAGAAGATGATGGCAGCTCCACGAAGACCAAGAAGGTGCCCGCCAAGGAGGGCGGCCTGGTGGTACCTTCACCATCGGTTACCGCTTGACCCTAAATAGGAAGGCGGGCTCGTTGCTTTCTGCTTGAATGTCGATGTGTTTGCATGCAACCATCGACATCCCGGTGTTCGAAAGTAATTGAGCACCACTGCATTTGTCATCCTCATCGCGCGCCCGTCAAGCAAAAAGTTAGGAAGCAGCAGGTGGGCGCCAAGAATTCATAGCGAAGAGATCAAAAGTTGGGCAGCGAGTCCTTGTCGGAGGAGTGCTCCATCCCGTGGTTGGCCAATCCGGTGGTTGTCGCAAGGCAAATGGGAAATGGAGACTTTGTATTGACTTCACGGATGTTAATAAAGCTTGTCCAAGACCCATTTCCCTTGCCCTATCGACAGATTGTTGACTCCACGGCTGGATGTGATTTGCTTTCATTTCTTGATGCATATTGAGGATATCATCGAGATCTTCATGGCGAAGAGGATGAAGAAAACCGCATTCATTACACCATGTGGCACATATTGTTTCATCACGAATGCCTTCGGTTTGAAGAATGCTGGTTCAACGTTTGCAAGAGTAGTCCATGGCGCTTTTGAGCCACAAATGCCGCAGAAATGTAGAAGCCTACATGGATGACATAGTGGTCAAGGCAAGGATAACAACTCTGGTTCAAGATTTAGATGAGACCTTTGCAAATCTGCGCAAGATCAACCTCAAGCTCAACCCGAAGTGCGTGTTTGGAGTTCCCTCCGGCAAGCTTCTCGGGTTCTTCGTGTCTCGAGAGATTGAAGCCAACCCGACAAGATCAAGGCCATTGAGCGATTGAAGCAAAAGCGTCAGGATGTAAGAAGGCTTGCGGTTGCGTGGCTCTCGCAGGTTTATCTCTAGGTCGGTGGCGGCATACCCATTTTCAAGATTTTGAAAAGGCAGGTCAATGAAATGGACTCCCGAGCGGAGGCTGCGCTGCAGAGACTTGAAAGTACTGTCCTCCTCCAATACTTATGCACCTAGGCCACAAGAGAGTTGCTGCTATACATAGCGGCAACCAATCAAGTGGTTAGTGCTGCGTTAGTGTGGCGGAAGGGAGATGAACCCGACAGCGGATGCATCGGCGACAAGCGGGGCTTCACCATCAAGCTCTGGTCCGACAGGGCGGATCTGCGGGATTGTGAGAAGATCTGAAAAGGATGGTGCAGGCGCCCGGTCTACTGTCGGTTCCCTTCTGCGAGGGCTAGGTCAGAACTCTGGTGTGCGAAGTTGCTTTTCGCCTCCTCATGCCTCGAAAGCTGCGCCATTACTTCAAGCACATGAGATAACATTGTCACTCGCTTTCCCGAAGAGGATGCAAAATCCGAAACAGAGCCGGATTGTCAGTGGGCCTGGAACTATCAAGCTTTGGCCTCAAGTTTGAAAGCACTTCAACTATCCAAAGCGAGCATTGGCGAGTTTATAGCAGAATGGGCGCCAAAGATGAAGAAATTCGAGCGAGCATCCCGTCAAGGAAGCAAGTCGCCGCCTCGTTCCGCCCGATTCCGTCGCCACCGGTGCCCCTCCTCTCCATTCTCTCCACCAAGAACTCCCCTCCCTCTCATGGTGCAACCCGCGCTCAATTTTGGTCGAGACCACGTAGCCCCAAACCCACTATCCACCGAAACGCCTGCTCCTTGCTGGCCGTCGCCGGCGACTCCGTCCGTCGGCGACCATGGCGGTACCAGGATCGTCTCGACCCCGAGCATGCCCATGTCCTCAGTCACCAAGGGCGCCCCGTTTTGCAAGTCTCGCGGAGCTCCGCCTCCGTTCGGCGGAGGACGGCGCCGTGTTGGTCAAACGACCCGATGGGCGAGCGGGCCCGTCGATGACCAGCGCTGTCCCGCAGGAGTAAGTGGAGCGCCTTTTCGAATCGCCTTGACGTGTGTTTCTTTTAAAACGTTTTCTTTTACATTTTATTTTAAAATAGATTTTGACCAAACTTTGACCTCTGTATCTTTTAAAATACAACTCCCATTAAATTGATTCTTTTCCTACCTCTTTCAAATATTGTCTAGTTTATTTTAAGATTTATTTGAAATTTTTTAAAAACAACTTTTGTGCTGTTTTTATTTCGTATTAATTCTTTTATATTTTCAAAATAGGATTTTTGAAGAGAAGAATTATTTCAAGAGTTTGAATTGCACCTGCCTTCCGTGACTGAAGGAGCCATTACGAACCCGCATAATATTTTTTGTGAGTTTGTTGACACGTTTATAACATCAACTCATTTGGAGGACTCGTTATTTCATGTGATATGATCATGTGCATGGATGCATATTAATGATTTCCATGTTGTTGGGAATGAACACACTTGTGATGATTATCATCCTCATGTGCCTTGCATGCATGGGAAGAAGTCCGGGAAAAACCTCTGCCTTGGTAGGCATGAGTTGTCACCGGTCTCCGTCGGAAGGTTATTCGGTATGGCATGGTAAGGTATATTGGCGGTAATTCTGTTGGTTGAATTATTTTCTCTATACATGTCATGCAGGGAAATGTATAAACCTCCTGAGTCGACCATAGATCGAGTCTTGTGCCAGCAACCCCCATACTTGTTTCGTACTACCACTCGTCTCTACAGAAAGTAGAGTACAGTTCGATCCGTTGTCAACCTCTTTCTAGCACACACCGTCAGAGGGCCAGGTGGAAGATACCGGTTGTAGCTGGTGGCAGCCCCTGGTCCGGGGCATGGGTGTTTCGGTTGAGACCGAGAGGGAGGCCACCCCTTAGGCAATATAAATTTGATCCCATGCTACCGAGGTGTAGCCTCCCCATAGAGTTTGCTTGGCGGTGTGTGGGTGATTCAGGACATGTGTGATTTAAGCTAGTGTGTGCAAGTTAGGTGTGTTTTCAACAAAAGACCGTGGCGAATTAGTCCCAATGGACTAAAGGAATCCGTTACTCGTGGGTAAAAGTACACCCTCTGCGGAGATTAAACCTATTCGAATAGCCGTGTCCATGGTTAAGGATTACAGTTGGGATGGGTCGGTGTCGGTCTTAGGGTCGGTCTTGAGGTGGCTGTTAAAGCTGGAATTCAGTTGTGACTTGTGATAAATTATGATTATTATTTTCGATGTGGACTAACGTGATATTATTTTGGTATCATCGAATATCCACGGATGGTTCTATCTCCTAGATATTCCTGCATTTCTTTTAAAGCCCTTTATGTGGCGTCGCTCGAGCCTTTTGGCATTTCTTTTAAAGCCCTTTATGCGGTGTCGCTAAGCGCTTGGCTGGTATTTCTTTTAAAGCCCTTTATGCGGTGTCACTAAGGCCCGTGTGGCATTTCTTTTAAAGCCCTTTATGTGGTGTCGCTAAGGCCTGCGTAACATTTCTTTTAAAGCCCTTTATGCGGTGTCGCTAAGGCGCCGGTAACATTTCTTTTAAAGCCCTTTATGCGGTTTGCTAAGGCGTCCGTATGACATTTCTTTTAAAGCCCTTTATGTGGTGTCGCTAAGGCCTGAGTGGCATTTCTTTTGAAGCCCTTTACGTGGTGTTTCGGGCCCCGATTGTGGCATTTCTTTTGAAGTCCTTTATGTTATTTATTTCATAATTTTATACTACCATATCATTGCATAGTTCACAAATAACATGTTTGCACGCATCGAGTTCATTTATCTTTTGTGGTGACGTCATGAGCATAAAATATTTCTCAACATCGTTGTTATATTATTCCGTGTTCATAATGTTTGCAGTACATTCCAAGTACTCGGCTTGTCCAGCTATTGTCTTGGCTAGATTTCTTGTGCGGAAAGGAGCGACCGTGTTGACAGCCCGGAACCTAAGCAGCGGTGATAGCAGCCTCGCGAAGATAGGAGTTAACCGGTCAATTGTTCCCGTGGGAAATGGAGTCCCATAGACACTAATGATTTTCAACCCTTCCGCCATCAACCGCTAGAAACCATTTGTTGTACTCACAGACCGAATGGTCTTGTACCACATTTTTTGTTTTGCTTGGAGTTTCTATATCAAGTTGGTGCCTCATCAGCTAACGTAATCCACGGGGCTGATGAGCACAAAACCATTTTCTAGAAATTTAATACCCGAAGAATCGGTGCCAACAGATATGGACATCCCCAATAATAAGTATATCATATTTCTTGGGTGGGAGAGAAATTCAAAACCTCAAATATAATCAATGGAATTTTTCCAATAGAGTTGATACTATGAACTTGAGGTTGTTTCCTCGGAAAGTGTAGTATGCTCATTACAATTAACATGAAAAGTGACATTGCCTTTGTTGCAATCTATAACAGCCCTCAGATTAAGGAAAGGTCTTCCAAGAATAATAGACATACTATCATCCTCGGAATATCAAGAATAACAAAGTCCGTTAAAATAGTAATGTTTGCAACCACAACAGGCACTTCCTCACAAATACCGACAAGTATAGCAGTTGATTTATCAGCCATTTGCAAAGATATTTCAGTAGGTGTCAACTTATTCAAGTCAAGTCTCGATATAAAGAGAGGCATAACACTAACACCAGCTCCAAGATCACATAAAGCAGTTTTAACATAATTTCTCTTTATGGAGCATGGTATAGTAGGTACTCCTGGATCTCCAAGTTTCTTTGGTATTCCACCCTTAAAAGTATAATTAGCAAGCATGGTGGAAATTTCAGCTTCCGGTATCTTTCTTTGATTTGTAACAATATCTTTCATATATTTAGTATAAGGTTCATTTTGAGCATATCGTCAATCGCATACATAAAAGATGGGTCTAATCATTTCAAAAAGCGCTCAAAATCCTCATCATCCTTTTTCTTGGATGGTTTGGAGGAAAAGGCATGGGTTTCTGAACCCATGGTTCCCTTTCTTTACCATGTTTCCTAGCAACGAAGTCTCTTTTATCATAATGTTGATTCTTTGATTGTGGGTTATCAATATCAATAGCAGGTTCAACTTCTACATCATTATCATTACTAGGTTGAGCATCATCATGAACATCATCATTAACATTTTCACTAGGTTCATGTTCATTACCAGATTGTGTTTGTAAGTGCATCTAGTGCCCCTTAGTGATTTTGGTGTATTGAAGACTTATAGGTTAAGGGACTAATGTGTTTATGAGTGTACCAGGTCTATAAGTCTATGAGGAGTTTGATATTCTGAGAAAGTCGACCCTAAAATGAAGTTCTTCAATGAAGACTATGATACTCTGAAGACTTTCGAAGACTTTGAAAGTGAAGAAATTGGTGTGACCTTGAAGACTTGGTATTCATTTGAGGAACATGAAGCGTGAAGACTTTTGTTTCGTAGTTTCGTTTCTCTTTCTTAAGTCATAGGAAACCTTTCTTTTAAAGGGGTTAGAAATACTAAGGAAAAATTTCCATGTGATGCTCAACTCAAAATCCTACACCTACCAATCCCTTGAGTGAAGCCTTTGGAAATCTCATACAGCTCGTCAATTTCTTGATGTGAGACAAAGTTCTTACGTGTTGAGAATTTATTCGACATAGGAGTTAGGAATTGCCGTGAGGATTGCCTACAGTGAGGAACATGATAGCCAGGAATTTGAGAGTCAAATTTCCGACCGTTCTTGTTTGCTGACTGTCCCAAAATATCTTATCCACCTAACGGTCATATCATTGAAGGGCATTCATGTCATATCATGTCGGGCTGCTCCCTAGGCTATAAGTAGCCGCCCCCTACAACCACTAGCTGGTTAGCTGCTCCAAGAGAAACTTGACACTTGTCATTTTAGAGCAACCCATCCTCCGAAGACTTTGAGCGAAAATCATCTATTGAGGAAAAACACAAAACCAAACCCCTACAAACCCAAAGTGATTGAGCATCACTGAAGATATTGATCATGCGTGGATCCGACGCTTGTTACCTTTGAAGAATGTGCTTCTTCGACGGTTAGGCGTCATGGTCTAGAGCATCCAAGAGGTTGTGGATGCCGGTGACCAAGTCATGAAGTTTTGGAAGTCGCTGAAGACTTACCACAGTGATTGAGCAGGTGCATGTGACCTTAGTTCAAGGAGAATACGTGAGGACTTGGTGTCTGAGCTGCGTGATTAGGCGGGTGTGCAGGGACTTGTGTCCTCGAGTTTAAATACTCCCGCTCCAACCAGACGTCTGCCGGGCAGTTTGAACTGGTCTACCAAATCATTGTCTTCACCAACCTATGGTTCTATTTCCTCAACTCTTTCATTTCCTCATTCTTGTGTTGAGTGTTCGTTCATATCTGTGTTTGAAGACTTTGGTTGAAGACTTTCTCAATTTCCTCAGGTTCAATTTCTTGATCGTTTGTCTTCATCTTGTGCTATCCTGTGTTTCGCTTTACTGACTCTTTGATTGTCTTCATTTCATTATGATGACCATGCCCACATTCTCTTATGCTTACTTGAGTACTTATTCGGCGCAAGTAGTTCTTCATTAGGAATTTCCTCACGGATAATTCCTCATTGGAATTCATAAAAATCGCCTATTCACCCCCTCTAGTCGAATAAGCACTTTCAATTGGTATCGAGCAAGGTACTTCCTTGTTCTGTGATTTCAGGTTTAACCACAGAGTTTTAGTTATATTGCTTGGTATGAAGAGCGTGACATGCCCTATCTTTGTGGTCATGATTATCCCAAGTGGAAGGCCATGATGAAGAAGCGCCTCATGGCAATGAACAACAGGTTGGACCGTCCTGAAAATTGGTCTTAGTGATCTATGCAAGACGGAGAGAATGATACCAAAGTACACTCGACTTGACATCATGGCGAAGGATATCATCTGTTCCTGCCTATCTAGAGATGAATTCAAAGCGCATATGCATCTTGCAACTGAAGCTTATCTGGGACCGAATCTCGGCGTCTATGAAGGTCATCCCGTCATGATCCTTTGTTTGAGGACTTCAAGGAATCTCTAAAGCGATGACTTTCGAACCAGATTCATCATCTTCCATCATGTCTCATGGCAAGGGTGGAGGTAACGAATGTTCCTCATCGAGTTTAGTGACTATGAATCGATGATGATGGATCGATGGAATTGAACCTAGTTATACCAAACTTGTTTGCATTGCCACAAACAACAAAGCGGCCTTGGAAAAGGTTCAAAACATGCTAGATAAAAGTGATAATATGTTAGGTGAAGAAATGGATGCACTAAAGCCCAGTGAAATCTTGAGACTTGATCTAGGTTTACAACCTTCAAGTCATCCTACATTCTCTTGGTCGATCAACGAAAACTTTCTTAGAATTCTTCAAAGCAAGATCTTGAGAAGCTAAGAGGGTTATGAAAAATCTTCAAGGGCGGATTCATTATTGCTCAACAAACAGCCTCGCCGGAAGAATTTGTTCCTCAATGCTTAAATATTGGAGCTGAATCTACCTAATTCTCACCTGAATGTTCAAATGGCTTCAACGTTCAAATTCTTCATACCTTATCAACTAATTTCATCGAGGAATTGCTAGTATTTGTGCATAAGGCTGAAGAATTGTCATGGAAACATGTCCAAAGCTAAGGCCTAACTCTTTGTGATGTGCCTAAAGCAATCCTCACGAGAATAGGAAGAGGATTGCCTTTGAAGGGGAAACTAATTCTTATGGACATATTGGAATTCTGGCGGATCCCAAAACCTCAAAGGGGCTGCAAAGGACCTCAAGATTGATCCATCTAACTATCTGCTTTACATGGAACTCCTATTTGATGTGTCATTTGACTTCAACATAAATGTTCAAAATCAGAATGGTAATATTTTGCTAGATATGGCCCCTAAGCTCAGGAGGGTTCCCTATGAAGAAAATCCTGGGTTGAATGCCTTTGAAAGTCTTAGTGAATGTCCTCTGACACCACCTTCTGAAGAATAGGACCAATCAAACTCTTAATATGGACCTAATCTTCAATGGATCCAAGTCCCATCTGGCAAATTCCTACGTGGATCAAATTCCTCAAAGGATCAAAGTCCTCATATGATTATCATCGTGTAACAATTCATTTGGGGTAGAGCTAAGGGCTTGAATATGTGATTATTCTCAAACCAAATGTTCATAAGTCTTGAAGAATTCTCCTTATTCAATCTACCTAACCCTCTTATTGAAGCAAATGGATTGGCCTTATAACATTCTCATAGGAGCTCTTTGAGTTTGATGAAACTCTTGCCAACCTTCAGATTGGGTTGGTGAAGGAACTATCTTTCTGCGATCAGGCTCCAAGGCGTGCTTTAAGGCTGAAGGAATTTCTTTGAGGGCACAAATGCAAGGCCAGGCTAACTGAAAAATGAACTTTCATTCCAGTCCTCATTTGGGCTTAACTTAACTTGCGGATGAAATTCATTGATGAACGATTCAATTCTTCGATAAGTATGAGACGTAAGTTAACTAATTATCTGCGGATGATCAACCAAAGCCAATGATGGGTCCTCGATATGGATGGTCAAATCAATGATGTACAAGAATCTATTGATGGATGCCTTTATACCGTCACATGAGATATCATTTTCTTACAAAAGGCAAAAGTCAAAGGTTATTTGGGTCTTGGTGTAAGGTTGGATCTCTAAGGACTACAATGGGACAAAGGTCATGCTTGTTGAGCTTAGGATACCAACCTCATGTCTCTCAATGCTTTGTGATCTTGAATGGTTGTTGCTTTGGGAAAAAGTACGTTTGTTGTGAATCATGATGACAATTCCAAAGTCTTAAGGCTTAAGAGGAGACTTGTTATTGGAATTTCTCTGACAAACACCATGTGTCTATTGCAAAAGCTTGAGGAAAGGCTGGTTAGGCATCACTTTCATGCAGGCCATGAGGTTTCTCGCTTGGAGAAGAAGGCATGTCATTGGCATTGAAAATGTCTTCCTCAAGGATCACTTGTGTGGAGCACATGGCTAAAAATGACCAAGGCCCAAGATCCAACAAGACTATCAGCCAACTATCGTCCATTGAAGTTGCTTCCAGGATCTTTGGTCTAATCATTACTCAGGTCACAAGATGATCTTAAAACTTGATGTGATATTCCTCGACACAGGGTACCCTTGCAAAAAATGAAGTGCAGGAAGTCTTAACGATTTTCCTCAGGGCTTCAATAACTTTGGTGGAAGATCAGACCATGGGGTGACAATGGAACGGTTCAAAATTCGGTCTTGGCCTACTTGTAACTTGGTTTTCG
>JAHIAM010012741.1:0-14447 GCA_021605205.1 Aegilops longissima
AGCCCATCGATCCGGCCCATGGCTAACGGTAGGGCCTTGAACCTATAGTCAGGACTCCCTCAACAGCCTCACACTACATCTGAAGCAGTAAACCCTTGTACTCCCCTCCGCGTGGGAAACAATTGTCGAGTCTTCCCTGGTTCCGTGTCGTTCCCTTCCTAGGCTTCGTCGTTGTCCACTGCCCTAGTGCTCTCAGCGGCGTGGTCAACGAATGACATCCATCGAAAAAGGATTGTACATGGAGAGGCTGGTAGCTAGGTCCATGGCCGCACGAAAGGAAGTGCCTCTTATTACGCACAAAATAATGATTCCTACACCAATCAGCTGGGACCCACCGGACGGGACTCTATATTTCGCAAAAAAATGTTCCTCCGGCTGACGGCTCGGACCCATCAGCTATATCTTAAATGCGCTGAGAAGTGCCTCCTTGAAAGTGCGTTATATCGACTAGAGGTGAATAGGCGATTTTATGAATTCTTCTTTGAGGAATTTGCGGTGAGGAAATTCCTTAGCGAAGAACTACTTACTGCGGAATAAGTACTCAGAGTAAGCATAACAGAATATACGCATAGTCATCATGATGAAATGAAGACAATCACAGTCTGAAAGCGTAATCACGGGATAACACAAGATGAAGACAAAGCGGTGAAGAAATTGGGCGAGGAAATTGAGAAAGTCTTGATCAAAGTCTTCAAACACAGATATGAACAAACACTCAACACGGTAATGAGGAAATGAAAGGGTTGAGGAAATAGAACCAGATTAGGTTGGTGAAGACAATGATTTGGTAGACCAGTTCCAAGCTGCTGTCTCGGTTATGCGTCTGGTTGGGCGGTGAGTATTTAAACTCGAGGACACAGTCCGGACACCCGATCGCTGAGCCGCAGCTCGGGACACCAAGTCCTCACCGTATTCTCCTTGAACTAAGGTCACACGGACCTCGTCCAATCACTCGTGGTAAGTCTTGAGCGACTTCCAAACCTTCACAGACTTGGTCACTCGGCGATCCACAATTCCTCTTGGATGCTCTAGACCATGGCGCTTAACCGTCTGGAAGAAGCACAGTCTTCAAAGGTAACAAGCGTCGGATCACGCAGGATCAATTTCTTGATGATGCTCAATCACTTTGGGTTTATGAGGGTTTGGTTTTGGGTTTTCCTCACTTGATGATTTTAGCTCAAAGTCCTCGGAGGATGGGTTGCTCTCAAATGACAAGTGTCAAGTTCTCTCGGGCAGCCAACCAGCTAGTGGTTGTGAGAAGTGACTATTTATAGCCTAGGGAGCAGCCGACATGATAAGACATAAATGCCCTTCAATGATATGACCGTTAGGTGGATAAGATATTTTGGGACAGGTGGCATTGCTTGACAATGATCGGAAATTTGAATATCAAATTCCTCGGGGCTATCATGTTCCTCCTGTGTGTAGGCAATCCGCTTGGCGAATTCCTAACTCCTCGGTCGGAACAAATTCCTCGGTGACGAAGAACTTCGTCTCATCCTTTGAAGAAATTGATTGAGCTGTATGAGATTTCAAAGGCTTCACTCGAAGGATTGGTAGGTGTAGGATTTTGAGTTGAGCATCACATGGAAATTTTCCTTAGTATTTCCTCGACCCCTTTAACGATCACGGTGTTTCCTATGACTCAAGAAAGAAAATGAAACTACGAAAACAAAAGTCTTCACGCTTCATGTTCCTCAAATGAATACCAAGTCTTCAAGGTCACACCAATTTCTTCACTTTCAAAGTCTTGAGAAAGTCTTGAATATCAAAGTCTTGATTGAAGAACTTCATTTTAAATTCGACTTTCTCTATAAATATCAAACTCCTCATAGACTTATAGAACTGTGTACACTCACAAGCGCATTAGTTCCTTAACCTATAAGTCTTCAATACACCAAAATCACTAAGGGCACTAGATGCACTTACAATCTCCCCTTTTTGGTGATTGATGACAATATAGGTTAAGTTTTCAACGAGGATAAACATATGAAGTGTAAATCTGATAATGAGGAATTTGATTGCAAGATATAGAAGAACTCCCCACGAAGATGTGCATAGTGAGAATTTGCTTTTGAGGCAATGCACATTTGAAGAGTTGAATCATGGAGATCTCCCCTATATCTTGTAATTCATACGCATTTGACATATAATATGAAGAATTTGAAATGCATGATGAAATATGGTGCTTGATGTTATTGAGTATGCGAAATAACGCATCAAAAGTATCGAGCCCAAATCAATTTGCTATGAAGATTTTCAAAAGCTCACGAGAATCGAGCATAGTGCAAGAGCATAATGCATCAAAAGTATCAAAGCACCATCGGGTTTAAGATTACAACTCGATCCAATAAAAGTTTGGAAGAGCGAGTTGTAACTTAACAAGAATAAATTACTGTATATAGGCAATAAACTAGACCGCTTGAAGACTAACTCAAATTTCTCCCCTTTGTCATGAATGACCAAAAGGATCGGCGAGGACTAACGCTCTGAAGAATTTCAAGTTGAAGGCGGGCGCTTGACATTGTTGGGGTCGGTTGTTGAAGTAGGACCAGCGGTGTCTTCCAAGTCTTCATTTTCATCGATGTCGCGAGATGAAGAATAGGAGCTAGCCACCAAGGAAGGAACTTTGACCTTCTTGTATTTCTTGGAGGAGGTGCAGACCGATCAAATTCTTCCTTGAGTCCCATTGGCGTCGAGTTCTTCTTCCTTTGTAGACATGTGAAAGAACAGCCAGTGCGTTTGAAGGTTTCATGGAGGTAGTAGTGGTTTTCTTCCTTTGCATTGTGTGTTGAGGTCATGTTGTGAAAAAATTACCAAGCTGGCGCTTGACCCATTTATGATTCGATCAACCTTGATGAAGGCGAGGAGTAACTCACGATCGATCATCACCACAGGTCGCGATAGCTTGAGGACTTTGCTTGGTGAGGTATTTCTTGGCTGAGTCATGTGTGGCGAGTCATCATTGGTGGAGTAGGATCTGCTTTGCTGTCCATCAATGGGCGAATGCCTTCATCGATCACAGTGATAGCCTTGCCCTTGTCATCATCTGAGGTAAATGTCCGTTTGAGGACTTCAATCGAGGGCAAGTAGCTGCGGTGGTTCAAAGTATCAACCTTGTAATTGGTGAAGACCTTGTCTGATGAATCTCATAATCCAAGGCGCATAAGGCTTCAGCTCAAATGGTGACATAGCTATGTTTGCGAGTCCTCATGAAGAAATCATGGAAGTTGGCCAGGAGCGCCATGGATGATGTTGAAAAGCATATTCTTCATGATGCCAGCGACTTCTTCATCGTTAAAGTCGTGGCCTTTGATAGGACTCATTGTCTTCGTCGAATCCGATAGACAGTCCGAGGCATATAATAATTCCTTGACGAGGAATTTGGTTCTTAGGGCCTGCCTTGGCTTCAAAGGCTTCATCGGCACTTGCATATAGTGATTTGAAAGTTCGGTTCGTTGTAGATCTGACGTGCACCATCAAGTGGAGGGCTGAGTGGTAGGACGCGAAGCAATTCGATTCTTTGGTGCCTTGTAGTAGTATTTTCGGACATCAATCTAAGACCCATGAGTTCACGTCTTGAGCGTCTCCGGTGATGTGCAGCGTTGCATAAAACTGAAGAATTAGTTCTTCATTCGATCCACGAGATATCGGTGCAGAAATTTAGAAGTCTGCGTCGTGAAGAACAAGGGTGGCTCAAAGCACAGCAGCGACTCCATGTCCACATGAGGAATATGAGCATGATCGAAGATTTTATCCTTGTTGAAACCTTGAGGAATAGAAGTTGGCTTGGTGGCAGTCGAAGCGCCTCTTCCTAATGCGAGCAGAATCATATGGATTATAGTCGATGAAGAACACGTGCTCGGCAAAAGAAATCTTCAGCCTTGAACTTTTGCTTGCTTGAAAGCAGATTCTTTTGCTTTGGCGGAGGGTGTCGATGAGTTGCATCACCACCTCGGGAATCGCAAGTTCAGGTTCTTGGTGAGAATTTCTTGTTCCTCAACGAGATCTGATCGAGGATCGGCGTGACAGTTTCATCGACACTAGTGGCTGGAATTTCTTCATGCACAAAACCAGTGGGTTGAGTTTCTTGAGTCCATTTGGACTGTTTGTGTAGGGGTGAGGAATCTGTTGGGCCGGGGTGAAGAGAGGAGTATTGGGATCTGAGACTTTCCCAAAGTCATCATTCATCACGGTGTGGTGCATCCAATATCCACATCTTCATCTTCAATTTCCTCAACACCAGCCTCTTGAGTTTGTGTTGAGGCATAGGTGAGAAATGGCTGGGGTTGAAGGATTGCATCCACTTCAATTTCTTCATCAATCTGCTCTGACGGCAGCGAGAATGATGTTCTTCATCGAATCGATTGGGATCTCATAGTCTTCTCCAAAGGAACAACGTCCTTTGATGGTATGGAGAAATGGAACAGCATCAATTGGATTTTCGTATGAGCTGGTCATAGGCCTCATTTTCTTCATGGCAGAAGAATCAGCGCGGTGATGCTTTCCTTTTCTTCACGAGCTTTCGTTACGCAGCCTTGGTTTCTTCACATCGAGGCAGATGGAAGAATTGGAGTTGGAGTTGGCGCGAGGAGGTGAGGAATGTGGTTGATTTCTTGGTATGGCTGATGCGGTTGCCTGTCTTGGCGATTTCTTGAGCGCACCACTAGTGGGTGCCACGGCAATTTCTTCGGTAATTTGGAATGGGATCATCAGCCTGGAACTAGCATTTTCATCAGCAGGCTGAGCGTCATCGGTGATCTTGGCATGTTCTTCGATCGGTTGGTGAGGCTTGACTGAGGAATTTCATGTTGCGGGGCTGCAACATTTGTGAATTTCTTCGTCGAGGTTCTAAATCGACCTTGGCTCCTTGCCAATCAGCATAATAGGAATCGAAGTTTTTCTTTGAGGTCTTGAATTTCAGTCTGGACCTTGAGAAGCTCCTCGGTGTCATCTTGACAGCGTTTTTCTTGAGAACTTCTCCTTCTGTATTGAGCCTTTTGATTTCCCTTGCCTTCTCAAACTTCCATTTTCTTGGCGATGAAGTGAGTCAACATATGACTTTGTCAGGTGTCGAGATGAAAGTCAGGCATAGGGTATTGGGATCCTTGTGCGAGAGATCAATATAGTCGAGGACTTTCTTGGATCAACAGCGATGCTACAGATGTACCTTTGGCTCTAGCGGCCTTTTCTTGGCGGTCTCGATGATTTCCAAGTTCATCATCGGATGCTTCATCATCGAAGGCACATGGAATGCAACCTGTTTCTTCTTTGGGCTGGGCGAGGACCTCGTCCATTTGTTGCTTTGGTCTTCAAGTGAGTCGGGCAGTTGAAGAAATGGGAATGGTGAGGAACTTGAGAAACTTTGAGGCAATTGAGAAGCCAGCAGTCCTTTGACATGTAGCAGTGCACGAGGCTGAAGACTTTGTGAGCTGTTGAGGACTTTGGTGGAGCAGCAGCGGTGTGAGAATTTGCTTGGAGGTCTCTTTGAGGAACTTGGCCATGAGGCGCGGATGGTGAAGCACTTGGCTTATAGGCGAGGCTTCTTTGGCATGGATTTCCTCGGTTTGACCGAGGCCTCGATGTGATAGCGTGACAGAATCCTCATTGAATTTCTTCTTGCCTCCTTTGCTTGTTTTGCCAATTTTGCTTGGCGTTTAGCCCATTCATCGGGAAAGTCCTCACCTCGTTTGATGCTTGTGGGATCAGCTACTTGGCGGTGCCAAAGGAGCTCTTGGGCATGGAGGATTAAGGCGAATTTCTTCATGTACTTAGGAGTTACATATCTGTATTCCTTCCATTCCGTGCCCATCTCCGTTCAATCTTACGAATCGCACCTTGCGTTGATTTTTGTTTTCTTCATCCGGTGTGCGATGAGTCAGCATAGATTTCCTCGGGATTTCAAACAGATCATAACCTCGGGTTTCTTTCCTCCTTTACGTGGCTTCTTACCGTCGCCATGTTCTTGATTGAGAATTTGAACAATTGAGTTCTCTGAAGAAGTATGCAGTTTTCTTGAGAACGCTGCAAATGAGTTAAGTTGATGAGAACCTAGTGATTCAGCAGCGGACATGTATACCTGTGAGCGAGTATAGTTGCGAGGAATTTGGAGAGGTCATATCGTTCTCGAAGGTTTTCAAAAGAACAAGTTTTGAGGATTTTGACGGATGAGCCTTGAAGAATTTCACTAAGCGTTCTTTGTCTTAGGTTCGAGTTGTATAGATCGAGGATCCACACAATTGAGGAATCTTGAAGAAAATCATTGCTAGAGAAGCGAATCAAGAGATTTGAGGTGTTCATATGTGAAGATTTGAAGAATAAACACCTTTGAAGAATTTCAAGAAGGTTTGAGAATCAAAGCGAGTAATAAAGTAACTTTAATTACGAAGTGAAGAACACGAGATGAGAAGAACAGTTGGGAAGTTCATCGTTCAGATCTTCCGCTAACTTGGCGGAGAAGACAGCTACTGGCGCGGGTGAGGATTTCAGCGATGGTAGCAATCGTCGGCGGCGAATTCGAGCGGTGAAGCTTTCCTCACCGGCGACGATGGAGTAGCGGCGGCTAGGGTTTGAGGAGCTCGGCGGAGAGAGAGGTCGGCGGAGTAAAAAAGTGAGGAAGGGGAGGGGTATTTATAGACACGGTGAAAAGCGGATCGCCCGAAGATTTAGGGGCGAACACCCTGACCATTTCCCTTCTCACGACATATGTCATCCCGTCTGTGTAGTGGAGATCGTGTGCGATTGTGGGTGAATAAAATAATGCATCGTGGGATGCGGAGCAGTTTAATGGCAAAACCGAAAGTTTGGATAAGATCAGTTTTAAAGTTTAGTTGCAATTTCTTCAGGCTGTCAAGGACACGGTGAAGATTTTGAGCGAGTTTCAAATAGAGCACTACATGAAGAATTTGTGAATAGATTGGGTTGAGTATAGCATAGAGGAAGGTCGATCACATTCACTTAGCGAGAAAAGCGACTTGAAGAAATAGCCATAAGTGAATCTGTAGAGGACATAAACCCATATATATATATATCCAATGAAGAAAGCAGTGAAGATTTTGCAAAGTTGAAGAATTTGAAAAAGCTGAAGAATTTCAAAGCGAGGAAAACTCAAATTGAAGATTTTCAACTTTGGTGGTGGCGTGACCCACATTATAAGAATGATGATTTCAGACACCGCGTACAATTGTCGTGGGGTTACGAGAATCAAATTCTTCATTAATTTCTTCACACTTAGAGTGTTATTCTTCATTGATTGAAGAAAAGCGTTTCTTCATGTGTTGCACATCTAAGTCATCAATTTTGCATAAGTGTTAGGATGTGTGTCCTTTTCAAAGCGTTCGAAGATTCTAAGATATTTAGCTCACACGCAACTTGCTAAATCTCTTCTCATCCAAGGGCTTAGTGAAGATATCAGCTAGCTGTTCTTGATCTTCACGTGCTTTCGATGGAGATGTAAGCCCTTCAACACATGATCACGAAGAAAATGATGGCGAATTTGAATGTGCTTTGTCTTGAGTGCTGAAGCTGGGTTGTGAGCAATCTTGATGGCACTCTCATTGTCACAATAGAGGCACATTCTTCACGTTGATGCCGTAGTCCTTGAGAGTTTGCTTCATCCATAGCAATTAGGCACAACACGAGCCAGCAGCAATGTATTCAGCTTCCGCGATGAGCGGTGATCTTGATTCTGTTTCTTGAGGACCAACAGACCAAAGATCGTCAGAAATGACAAGTACCGGATGTTGACTTGCGGTCCACGATCACCACATAGTCAGTCAGAATATCAATGAGATCAAAAGTAGAGCCCTTAGGGTACCATAATCCTAGTGTTGGTGTGTGAGCTAGATATCGAAGAATATGCTTACAGCCTTATGGTGTGATTCCTTGGTGTAGCTTGAAATCGGGCACATGCAAACACTAAGCATTATATCTGGCCTAGATGCACATAAGTACAATAAAGAACCAATCATGGGCGGTATACCTTGTGATCGAAGTCAATACCATTTTCATCGATTGCATAGATGGCCATTTGTGGGCATAGGAATTTTGACACCTTTGCAATCTTGCATGCAATTTCTTGAGGACATCTTTGAGGTATTTCTCTGAGATATGAATATGCCATTGTGTTGTTGTGAATTTGAAGACCTAAGAAGAATTTCAACTCTCCATCATAGACATTTGATATTCTTCACTCATCATATAGGCAAATTCATCACTATAACGTTGGTCGATTACAGCCAAGATAATATCATCAACATATATTTGGCACACAAACAGTTCACCATCATAAGATTTAGTAAAGAGAGTAGGATCGAGTGAACGGGTGTGAAGCCATTCTTCACAAAGAATTCCTTCAATGTATCATACCTGCTTGGGGGCTTGCTTGAGACCATAGAGGCCTTATTGAGTCTGAAGACTTTGTCGAGATTCTTTGGATCTTCAAAACACAGGGGGTTGAGCAACATATACTTCTCAAGCTTACCATTGAGAATGCACTTTTCACATCCATTTGATATAAAGTGATATTGTGATGGTTAGCATGGCGAGTAATATCGAATAGACTCAAGTCTAGCAGCAGTGCAAAAGTTTCATGAAATCAATTCCTTCAACCTGCGTGTAGCCTTGAGCTACTAGTCGTGCCTTATTCCTCACCACAAGACCATTTCATCTTGCTTGTTGCGGTAGATCCACTTTGTGCCAATGATATTATGCTTGCGAGGATCGGGCGTTTGACAGTTCAGGACATTGTTGAGCTCGGTGATGTAATTCTTCTTGCATGGCCTGAATCCTCTCGGCTCGAAATGCTTCATCTACCTTAGTGGGCTCTGTGATAGAGACAAAAGCATAGTGCCCACAAAAGTTAGATAAATGTGAAGCTTTTGGCGTGTGAGAGGACACAGGCTTTAATGTCATCGATGATCTTCTCCACTTGCACTTCTTTTTAGCGAGGATGAGCTGGTTGTCGTCGAGGAATTTGATCATTTTCCTCGGCACCATTTTCTTGACATTATCTTGGTGCATCATTCGGCGTTCTTCAGCGTCGAGGATGAATTCTTGAGCAGTTTCTTGATGGGAATGACATCCTCGTTGCCTTGAACTGATAGAATCCTCGGTGCTGGTTAATCTAACACTGAAGGTAGGTGCTCTCTTTGCGAGCCATTAGTTTCATCGAACCGCACATCTCTGATGTCAACAATCTTGTGAAGTGCGATGTTGAAGACTCTGTAGGTGTCTGAGTCCTTTCCGTAACCAAGCATAAAACCTTCATGTGCTTTCGGTGCAAATTTAGAGTTGTGATGAGGATCTCTAATCAGCATTTAGCACGAAGACTTTGAAATAACTTACATTAGGTTTCTTGTCGTTGAGGAGTTCATAGGCAGTCTTCTTGAAGAATTTGTGAAGATATACTCATTGATGATGTAGCGCGGCGGTGTCGATTGCTTCAATCCAGAAGCGACTAGGCGTTTTGTATTCATCAAGCATAGTGTGAGCCATCTCAACAAGAGTTACATTCTTGCGCTCCACAGCGCCATTTCTTTGAGGAGTATAAGGGCGGATAACTCATGAGTAATACCAAGTTCATCAAGATAGTCATCAAGACCAGAATTCTTGAACTCAGTTCCATTGTCCTCTGATGTGCTTGATCTTCACACCAAAGTTAGTTGAAGCCCTCGAGGAAAATCGTTTGAAGACTTCCTGCACTTGATTTTTGTAAGTAACAATGTGTACCCATGTGTGAGGTAATCATCAACAATAACAAAGCCATATAGAGATGCATCATTAACGACAATTTGAGTAATGATTGGGACCAAAGAGGTCCATGTGAAGCAATTCGAAGGGACGAGTAGTGGTCATGATAGTCTTATTTGGATGCTTGGCCTTGGTCATTTTCCAGCTTCACGGGCTCCATATAAGTGATCCTTGAGAATTTGACATTCTCAATGCCAATGACATGCTTCTTCTTCCATGGCGTGTGCAAATTCCTCATGCCTGCGTGACCAAGTGCATCGATGCCATAGCCATATACGAAGCTTTTGCAAGTAGACACCACGGCTGGTTGTGGTCTGTGGAGAAGTCAACAATATACAAGTCTCCTCTCCTAAAGCCTTGAAGACTTTGGAATTGTCAGCTTCCATAATCACAACACAGCGATACTTGCCAAGATAACAACCATATCAAGATCACAAAGCATTGAGGCTGACATGAGGTTGTATCCTAAGGACTCAACAAGCATGACTTTGTCCATGTGCATGTCCTTAGAGATAGCAACCTTACAAGACCAATACGACTTTTGCCTTTGTCGGCCAAAGATGATATGCTTGGATGTGGCGGTGATAAGGGCATCCATCAATAGATTCTTGTCACCGGTCATGTGATTTGTACATCCACTATCGAGAACCCACTCGGTGGCTTTGGGTTGATCATCCTGCGGATGAATTAGTACAACTTACGATCTCATATACTTCATCGGTGAAGAATATGATATCAAGTTCATCGAGATGAATTTCATCGATCGATGTATCAATCGATAAGCGGTAGGAGGGCGTGTGAAATGAAAGTTCATTTCATCATGATTAGCTGCGTCCTTTGAGCATTTTGTCGGGCCCCAGCAAATTCTTGAGACGTTAAGGCGCGTCGGAGACCTACCTACTAGAAGAGATTAGTTCTTTTTCTTCACCACCCACATCGAAGGGGTGGCAAAGTTCATCACTCTGCGAGCACCATACGAGAATGGTGGCATAGAGGCCAAACCATTTCGTTTCACATAAGAGGGTTAGGGTAAGCATATGAATAGCGGAGAAATTCTTGAGGACATATGAACATATTGGTTTGAAGAATAATGCACATATTCATAGCCCTTAGCTCTACCTCTTGAAGCAGAGTTATTAGCGATGATAATCATATGAGGACTTTGATCCTTTTGAGAATTTGATCACGTGAGAATTTGGTCCGTATGGACTTGGATCCATATGAAGAATTTGGTCCATATGAAGAATTTGATCAGGGGTTCCTATTCTTCCTTTGGTGGTGTCATGAGGACATTCACTGAAGACTTTCAAGGCACTTCTTGGGAACCCATATTTTCTTCATAGGGGAACCGTTCTGCGATTAGTGCCAACATATCTAGCAAATACTTCACCATTCGATTTTTTGAACAGTTTATAGTTGGAGTCAAATGACTCATCGGAAGAATGAAGATTAGCATGTAAAGCGGATAAGTTAGATGGATCAAGCTGGAGGTCCCTTTGCAGCAACCCATGAGGTTTTTGGGATCTGCTCGGGCTTCAATATGTTCCATCATGTTAGTTTCCTCTCAAAGGCAATACCCTCTTTCCTAGGGTTCTGTTGAGGATCCTTTTAAGCACATCACAAAGTGTCGATGCCCTTTGAGGCTTTTGTACATGCTGTCATGTACAATTCCTTCAACCTGCATCGTCGGTGATACTAGCAATGTCCTCGGATGAGGAATTAGTGATAGCGAGAAGCAGGTGAAGAATTTAACGATTGAAGCATTTGAACATTCGGTGAAGAATTAGCGATTCACGTTCAATGCACTTTAAGCATGGAGGAACAAATTCTTCTTGAGAAGCGCTGATTTGTTGAGCAAGTAATGAATCGCGCTCATACGAAGATCTTCATAACTCACTCTTAGCTTCTCAAGATCTTGCTTTCTTTGAAGAAATTCATAAGAAAGTTTCTCATGATCGAGATAAAGAGTGTTATGATGACCTTGAAGGCTGTCAAGCCTAGGCTGAAATCTCTGAAGATTTTCGATCGGGGGCTTTAGTCGCGATCCATTTCTTCACCCAACATATCATCACTTTTGTCTAGCATGTTTTGAACCTTTTCAAAAGCCCTTTGTTGTTTATAGCAATCTTAGCAAGTTTAGAGTAGCTGGGCTTGAGATCCTCATCAGATTCATTTTCACTAGATTAGGAGGAGGTGAAATTGATGTACCTTGGCACCTTTTGCCATGAAGCAATAGGTGGGGCGTAGTCATCATCATCCTCATCGGGCTTGTCGGTGAGTCGATTTCTTGATGTTGAAGATGGACTTGCTAACAGGCGATAGGGCAAGCGGACTAGCCACACAGTTGAGTTCTTGGACTCCTCCTCTTCCTCATGTTCCTCAGATTCAGCCAGAGTCCATTTCCTTGCCAATGAATGCGAGCCTTTTGGAGCTGCTCTTCTTGTGAGAAGAAGGCTTTGAGGATTTTGATGATGAAGATTTCGATGATTTCTTCTTCTTCTTGGCGTCATCAGGCTGTAATCCTTGTGTTTCTTCTTCTTTAATTCCTTTTCCCTTGAGGACAATCTTGGATGTAGTGACCAGGTTTCTTGCATTTGTGACAAAGTCTTCTCTTATAGTCACTAGATGAGGAATCACTTGCTTCTTGAGGATTTTCCAGCGACCACGTCTTGAGAATTTAGGAATTTCTTCACGGCGTGCTAGCTCTGGCCTAATTCTTGGGATCTCAAGGCTACTACGAGTCTTCACATTCAAATTCGGACCACGACCTTGGCCTTGAGCGCGTGTTTTCCATAGCAAGAACCATAGAGATCTCTCTTTTCAGCAATTTGGAACTCGTGAGTATTTAGCCTTTCGAGGATATCGGCGGGATCAAAGACTTGTAGTCAGCTCGTTCTTGTATCATCGATGCGGAGTATCAAATGAGGAATCAGCGATCTTAACAATTTCTTCACCACCTCATGGTCGGTGATGTCGATGGCGTAAGTGCTTGAAGCTCATTTGAGATGTCGATGAAAGCGATCGAAGGTTTGTTGAACATTTTAGTTGTCGAGTCTTTTGAAGCGGTTGAAGAGATTTGAAGAACATCAACTCGAGAGTCACGCTGAGTTGAGACACCTTCATTACTTTGGACAACTTTGTCCCGGATGAGCTTGGCAGATTCCAAGCACTCACTCTTCCATATTGACCTTTGCTCAGATGGCCACATATGATATTCTTAAGCTTGAGAATCAGGTTGCTTGAATCTCTTCACCATCGGTATCATTCGGAGAAGGTGTGGTGGAGGAACACCATTTTCCACAACATACGAGAGAGATCGTTGTCAATTGCTTCAAGATGCATTAGCATCTTGTTGTTCTTCGATAAGGGTAGTCCGTCCCATCGAAGGTAGGACACCCTGCTGAGACCTTGATCATACTGCGATCGACATAACTAAAACTCCGGTGGTTAAACCAAAATCACAGAACAAGGGTACCTTGCTCGATACCAATTGAAAGTCGTTATATCGACTAGAGGGTGAATAAGCGATTTTATGAATTCTTCTTGAGGAATTTGCGGTGAGAAATTCATAGCGAAAGAACTACTTACTGAATGGAATAAGTACTCGAGTAAGCATAACAGAATACACGCATAGTCATCATGATGAAATGAAGACAATCACAAGTCTGAGAAAGCGTAATCACAGGATAACACAAGATGAAGACAAAGCAGTGAAGAAATTGAGCGAGGGAAATTGAGAAAGTCTTGATCAAAGTCTTCAAACACAGATATGAACAAACACTCAACACGATAATGAGGAAATGAAAGGGTTGAGGAAATAGAACCAGATTAGGTTGGTGAAGACAATGATTTGGTAGATTCAGTTCAACTGCTGTGTCGATTATGCGTCTGGTTGGAAGCGGTGAGTATTTAAACTCGAGGACACTGATCCGGACACCCGATCGGCTTGAGCACGCAGCTCGGGACACAAAGTCCTCACCGTATTCTCCTTGAACTAAGGTCACGGACCTCGTCCAATCACTCGTGGTAAGTCTTGAGCGACTTCCAAACCTTCACAGACTTGGTCTTTCGCGATGATCCACAATTCCTCTTGGATGCTCTAGACCATGGCGCCTAACCGTCTGGAAGAAGCACAGTCTTCAAAGGTAACAAGCGTCGGATCCGCGAGGATCAATTTCTTGATGATGCTCAATCACTTTGGGTTTATAGGGGTTTGGTTTTGGGGTTTTCCTCACTTGATGATTTTCGCTCAAAGTCCTCGGAGGATGGGTTGCTCTCAAATGACAAGTGTCAAGTTCTCTCGGGCAGCCAACCAGCTAGTGGTTGTAAGAAGCTGCTATTTATAGCCTAGGGGCAACCGACATGATAAGACATAAATGCCCTTCAATGATATGACCGTTAGGTGGATAAGATATTTTGGGACAGGTGGCCTTGACCGAATAGCAGTCGGAAATTTGAATATCAAATTCCTCGGGGCTATCATGTTCCTCCTTTGTGTAGGCAATCCGCCTTTGGCGAATTCCTAACTCCTCGGTCGAACAAATTCCTCGTGACCGGAAGAACTGTCTACATCCTTGAAGAAATTGACTGAACTGTATGAGATTTCAAAGGCTTCACTCGAAGGGATTGGTAGGTGTAGGATTTTGAGTTGAGCATCACATGGAAATTTTTCCTTAGTATTTCCTCGACCCCTTTAA
>JAHIAM010012743.1:0-13102 GCA_021605205.1 Aegilops longissima
CAAATTGTCGTGGGACACGGCTTCGATTAGGTTTAACCCTCTGCGGTGGTTTGTACACTTTACCCATAAGATTCGATCCCTCTTTACGTTCGCACTTGAGGTGTTTGAGAAAAGGGCGAACATGGTCTTGAAGAGTTCCCGACCTTGGGGTGCTCATCCAATCCTTAGTAGTTCTACATTCCTGCCCGTCCTAGCAGTCACAACTAAGGTCAACCAAGCGAGCCCATAGTGACTTGCGGTGAGGGTATTCCGGGCATGAAGTATTCTTCCGTCTCTTTGAGTCAGGTGAAGCTTTCCAAGATGTCATGGCCTTCTCCATGCATCCGCCAACCACTTGTTTCTCGGTGCCGTCAACCATCCTTCACCATGGTGTGTATTGAATTCTTGTCTAGTCTTGAAGTCTTGAGGCCTTGAAGATCATCCTTGCAGTTCCATCATGGAGTTATCGTCATTGGCGAATCCTCCATTCTCACACCACTCCGGCACTCATACCAACCCGTCTACTATAGCGTAGCATTAAAATAAATGACATCCGGGCTTGGTAACAGGGTGATGGGTTCCTACCTCATGCATACTACTCAACTTCAAGAATCAATAACACTCTTTGGAGGTGGTTGCAAAGATGTCACTAAATGCAATAAAACATAGGTGAAAGCATGGTCAAAGTGAACTTGCAGGTATGTTGATGAAGATATAAGCCTCTGGAAACTTGGTAAAACTATTATCCTGATGTAAATCTATATAGTCAAACATAGCATTCATATAAGCAAACATCCTAGCAAATAATTCTAACACTCATAATAAAACCAAAAATAAAAATGCAAATCAAGGGACACCAAATAAAAACAAAGAAAGCTACACAACAAAACTACTAAAAGAAAACTCTAAGACATAACACAAAAATAGTTTTATCCTAAGTAAAATTTAACAACAAAAAAATACCAACATAATAAATAATCTGAAAAGAAAATATAAAACAACTAATTTTTAAGTATTTTTCATAAACTTTTAATAGCAAAAGAAACAAATAAAAAGCTTTTATGAAACACTAGCTATGACCTAAACAAGTTTTCATACAAAACTAAATAAAATAAACTTTTAAAATAAAACAAAATTTTCTTTGGTTTACTAACAGAAACAAAACTAAATTTGTCAAAAGTGACAAAAATAAATAATTTAAAACTAATAAAAACAATAAAGAAAAGAAAAACAAAGCTATAACTAAAATAGTACTGTTTTTAATAAAACCCTAATTTAAAATATTCAAAAATTACCAAACTAAATCCTACAGCTAAACAATACCACAAGTGACCATAGCAAAAGAATCATGTAAAAATCTATTTTAAACTCAAGTTATGGCCAAAATACCAATTTGAACATAATTCATCAAATTCAAATTTAAACAACTCAAATTTGAAATCCAATGTCACTAACAGAAACTTAAGCAAATTTGTGACACAATGCAAAAAGAATCACTCAATTTGGATTAAAAACCTAAAAGTTATAAGCAATATAAAATCAGAACTATTCTGTTTTTAAAACGAAACGAAAATAACAAAAAAAAAATCTACAGGCGCACGGTGTGCGAGCTGAAACTAAACAGCGCTTGCGGAAAATAACCAAACGTCGGGCTAAAGATAAAGACCGTCCTAAACCACTAATGAACCGATATAAACGAATAAAAGTAACAAACCGGAACTAAACCGATCTATAGAAAAACCTAACCGTTGTTAGATCTAATCTAGCGGTCAATAAAATCGGACGGTGAAGGGAAGTGGAAAACTCACCGGGAAGGTCGGGCGATTCGGACGTCGGTGGCGGACCTCCGATTGTCGGCGGGCTCGGGAGAGGCAGGGCGTTGGCAGGATCGGGTGGTCGAGATGGCGCCCAGGTGGTCGGAGGCGGTGGGGCGAGCGGCGGTGGCGTTGGTGTCGATGGTGGTGGCGCTCGGTGGGTTTTGGGTGTGGGAGGGCCGGGAGATCGACGGCGAGGGTCCGGTGGTCTTGGTGACGGGGGGTGGGAGTGGGCTCTAGGGCATCAATGGGGCGGTTGCCCTGACCGGCGAAATCGAGGAAGCGGTGGGTCTCGGGAGGAAAAAAGGGAAAAATCGAGGAGCGGGGTTTATAAGGGGGGAGGAGGCGGATCGTGATGCGATCGAGGATCCGGATTCGGGGCGGTGGTTGGGTGGGGAGGAAGAAGAAGGCGAGGCGAATGGTGGGGTCCAGGGTCCAGAGAGGAAGAAAAGGGGAAAAGGTTTTGAGGCGTCTGTGGGCGGCGGCGGCGTGGTGGGGAGGGGGCGAGAGAGGGTGGGCCTCGGGCCGGTGGCTCGGCCATTTCCCTTTTTTATAAAACATAACAGTAAAGTAAACACAAATAAATAAATAAATAATATTATAGACATATAATATATCAAATTTTTCAGAAAAAATTTCCTACAACATGAACTATTTTTCAAGTTCAAATAAAATCCTCAAAAATTTACAAAACTCAAATAGTGTTTTTGCAATAAAACCCAACAAAATCATTTTAAAAATACCAAAATTATTTCAAATTTATTTTCTCCTAATTTTCCGTTGGGGAATCATTTTCCCTAATTTCCATTTATTTATTTTAGGAGAAAATAATTTGAAAAAATCAAATAATTCCAAATTTGAAAGGGTTTCAAAATACTTTCAAATGACTTTCGATTTGATTCTTTTACCTTCAACTCATATTTCATATAATTGAAAATTTTATCTTCTCTCATGAAAATCATTGAGTTGCATAAAGCTTTGAATTTGAAGTATTTTCAAATGAAATTCAAATCTTTTCAAAACCCTTTTCATTTCAAATGGAAGAAGTCATGTCATCTTCACTCTAGGGTTTTGTTTTGGAATGAAATTGAATTCATTGAGATCCAAAAGGAAAAGGAAAATTTGGAAAGTCATTTCATTCCCTCTCATTCAACTTTCAAAAGTTTCAAATTCCCTCAATTTCACTCAATCAATCAAACAAACAATCAAGACAAATAGTTATTTATTTAATATAACATTCCAAAATTTAGAATTTTGGGATGTTACAAACCTACCACTTAAAATGAATCTATCCTCGAGATTGAATAAACTAACAAGAAAAGGTTTTTGGAGGTCTTCGGCAAATCCATTGATCGGTATGGTCTAGTGTGCTACCACACTTAGGTGGTTGACAAAACTCAATGTACTTCATCCTTAGGGTTGGCGGTGTCGATCTTCTCATATCTTGGTATGAATCCTTCTTGATACTCTTGGTAGGGCATAATCCTTTCCACAATATCATGTGTCATTTCATCATGGTAAGGTTCTTAGAGGCGGGTCTTCATCTCGGTGCATGCCAATACTAAACAACTTCGAAAATCTCATGGTGGTGACAATTCGTGGTTTCTCCTGCGGGGAAAATGGTGGGTTGGATCTCGGTATAACCTCGATTGTAGCGGTATCCTAAAGGGTTCCATCGTCCTACCATTCTATGGTTTTACTTATTAAATCGACACTCTTCTAAGGTTTTCAAGGCTCTGATTTTCCATCAACATATGATAGTTCATGATAGAAGTCTCGGTAGGGGCCAATCCATCCCGTACTTGAACCATTACTAACTATGGACATTGAATCACGTATTCTAACACTTGGTCATACTCACAAGCATTGCAGAATTTCCTTGTGGAACGAGTTGAATAAATCCATGGTTTCTACAAGCTGAACAAGACATCTAACGTTTCTTCACAATCCTCGGGTTTTGTTCCTCCTAAAAATGTCGGATGATTAAACTCGATTTTCTTCGAAACATGTTCCTCACAAGAGTGTGCCGCTTCTTATTAACTCCGGGCTGTGGGTTATGGCCCCTTCAACTCTTGTACAAGTTTAACACTACATCTCCTGTTAATCCAATAGTACTTCTTCCTTCATACCCTTGTGGTGCGATCATACAAAGTCCAACTTATTTTGTCCATCTTCCTTCTATGGACCGTCATGAATAACACATTTCTTTGTTATTGATCCGTGGCTTTCGGAATACTCGACACCAAAAAATGCACTAGTTTATCCATAAATCATTTATTTTTCATATCAAATCTTCTATTACATCCTTAACCATTTTTGTAAATCCCTTCCAAAAAGTACTTTGTTACAAATGCTGCCACCCAATGATTTGGTATGGTCGGCATTACTTAACTTTATTTCTTTATCCTCCCGAGGGTTCTTTAGTCCCCTTGAATTGTGGACCCTTGAAATCTTCAATCTTCTTTTTCATCGTGGTGGCCTTGAGCTTCACCTCCATCATCTCTGCATGCACTTCCCGAGGTATTCAAGTATAAGTCTTGCTTCAAGTATTTCTCCGATCCGTTGGCTTCCATGGCTGCTTCACGAACAGCGTCGAAGAAGGTTGCTTGTGGTATCGTGAGATGAAAAAACTGCCCCATCATCTTTGGGCAAACTCCTTTCAAGCGGTGGAGGTGTACCTCCAATACCAAAGTTCCACTCCCTTTTGCATGAAGAGGGCCTTTGTAGACGCATCTCCTTCAAGGTGAATATGCTTCATCATGTCCCAGGATTTTTGGGTAATCATGATCACTTGTCGGGTCATGATCGTTTCGGACCTTTAAGGAAAGACTTAAAGGTGCATTTAGTTGTAAAACAAAAATGGTGCTTAGAATAAGGTACATATCTCGGGGTAAATTCATATCATCCAAACAAAACTTCAAACTCATTTTTTCCAAACTCCAACCTGTGGGACACATTTCCATTTCCATTGGTCTAGTGTTCTTCATAGGGTACTATCATCCTTAAAATGAAATTCACAAATCCATCCATAGACCATATTTCTCATATCCTAAAATGGAAAATCCGTGTTCATAGAGTAACAACTCATACAATTAAACATATGAAAACATGTCACCTTAACTTTATTGATTTCATGAATCCATTACAAACTCGAGCACCCATTACATAACTCAACTTATTGTAATCATGAAAAAAAATTGGTTTCTACCACTCTTATTATCCATGTCAAAATTCCAACTACTCAACTCCTTCCTTCTTGTAGGAACATTTAGTAGCATAATGTCCTGCTTCCTTGCAATGAAAACACATAACTTCGATAAGTCTTTGGGCCTCTTGGAGATGGTGCCTGCTCCTTGAGTTCCTTGCTTCCTTTCAACACAATGATTGGCATAATGCGGCGTCCTTACATTCAAACGGTAATATCACTCTTGTCCCTCTTTGCGAAATTGGGTTGTTACGAGGGTGTCATTGTTTTCTCTTCCTAGGTTTCTTGTTACGATAGAACCTTTTATTTCCTATGGATCAAACTTTATTGCTTCCGTCGGAAGTATCCCACATACTCTTTTCTTTCCTTGGTGCAATCTTGAAAAAATGTCCTTCTTCTCCACATGAATAGCAGGCATTGGAGTAAAATCTGTAGGCCTTCTCCATTAGGGTCTTCAACACATTCCTTCATCAAGGTTCTTTCATAACTTCTGGAGGGCTTCTTTCATTCCTTCTTCCTCTCAATAGTTTGTTGCACCATGGGGTAAATGGGACCGAGTCGGGTAGTGGGTGGTTCCTTCACACAAGAAACAAGTCACGACTAGTTGGGCATTCCTCGTGGGTGTTTCTCCTCACAATGAGGCATCCATCCTTGTGTTCCTCCCGAGTGTGTCCTATTTCTCAAAATCTTGCAGCACAAGGTTTATTTCTTGGTGTATCATGGTGCTTCGGATAAAGGGAGATCTTGTCGAGTCTTCTTGAATTTCCCAAGTTCTTGCTCCATTAAATCCTTGTATGGCTTGATGCATTTTCCACCAGGTTCGCACTTCCTTCAAAATCTTGAAGCGTAAGATACTTCATTCTTCCTTGAAACCAAATTGCTCCAAGTGATTCTCCATGTTCGAATCCATAGCTCGCCTCCTTGATCTTGATCCGAAGAATATCAGGCCAACCGTTCATCATCTATGAGGTCCAAAAGTTTTGGGATGAGATATGAGAGAGGTGGGGAGGATATACACACAATACAAACAATAGTTTTGAGAAACAAGTTTTACTTTGTTGTTGTGGAAAACATCAAACAAATGATAGCTCACAAATCGCGCATCTAACGTGTGTGTCGGGGGTTTGGTCTTCTAAAGGTCAAATAATTCTTGATTCTTCAAATTCTTCTAGTCTTGAGTCTTCAATTGTTGCAGCTTCAACTCTTCTAATGCATGGTGAAACCCTTGTTACTTTGAAGAGGTCATCAATGTCCGATATATTTCTTGGGCGGCGTTGATCCTTCATGTGGTCAAAAGGAAAAAGGTATATTCTAACAATTTGAGGTGGAGTGTCTATTTGATAAAATCGAAAAGGATGAGAAGTAAGAGTCTTTTGAAAATAAAGTTTTAGAAATTTCCTATTCTAGGGCTCTCCGGTTTCTAGGGTCCGTCCTACAGTGAACATGTGCTCGATACCATATCTTGGGACCCGACCTCAGCGGTCAAGCCTCGTATTCCGTGCCATCCCGGATCAGTATCTTTGGCACCAGTACATCAATGTATATATCAAAGTGCAAAACATGTATAAATAACGTAAAACTGATATATACCTCATAAGTCTCGGGGAAACAAGTAATGGGTGGAGTCCCATCAGCGCCATCGGGAGGTTGAGTGTGCCGTAACCTTTGTAACTCTTACTTCGAGGAAATATCTGCAACATGATACGTTGCAGCCGTGTAAATCAGTACATTGAATGTCCGGCAAGATCACAACATGAGAAAAAGATGATAAAACTATACTATATGCAATATGGCTTTGTGGCTCGTATCGAGTTTTGTTTGGTAAAAGCTGATTTATTTCCCTACATCAAAGGAATAAATGAAGTCGTACTATGGAGTTTTCTATCATGACATGGTTCCGCCAAATGTCTCATAGCCCAAAATCATCATAAGTTGCCCACAATTAAGTTATCAATCCGGTGTTGAGAGTTGAGATAGATCCAAGTCCGGCTCAAATTGTAAAAAGGGACACGGCTAATCGATTAGGTTTTAACCCTCGGAGGTTTGTACACTTTACCCAAGATTCGATCCCTCTTTTCGTTTCGCACTTGGGTGTTTGAGAACAAGGCAAACATGGTGTTCGAAGAGTTCCTCGACCCTTTGTCGGTGCTCATCCAATCCTCGTAGTTCTACATTCTGCAGTCCTAGCAAGAGTCACAACTAAGGTCAACCAAGCGAGCCCATAGTGACTTGCGGTTGCCGGGTAAGCTTGGGCATGAAGTATTCTTCCGTCTCTTTGAGTCGGTGAAGCTTTTAAAGATGTCATGGGCTTCTCCATGCATCCCGGCCAACCGGTTTCTCAAGGTGCCCGTCAACCATCCTTCACCCATGGTGTGTATTGACTTCTTGTCTCGAGTCTTGAAGTCTTGAGGCCTTGAAGATGCAGTCCTTGCAATTCCATCATGGAGTTATGTCATTGGCGTAGATCCTCCATTCTCACACCGCCGAAGCACTCATACCAACCCGTCTACTATAGCGGCATTAAAATAAATGCGTCCGGGCTTGGTAACGGGTGATGGGTTCCTACCTCATGCATACTACTCAATTTCAAGAATCAATAACACTCGGAGGTGGTTGCAAAGATGTCACTAAATGCAATAAAACATAGATAAAAGCATGGTCAAAGTGAACTTGCGGTATGTTGATGAAGATAAAGCGCTCTGAAACTTGGTAAAACTATTTCACTCCGATGTAAATCTATATAGTCAAACATAGCATTCATATAAGCAAACATCCTAGCAAATAATTCTAATACTCATAATAAAACCAACAAATAAAAATGCAAATCAAGGGACACCAAATAAAAAAAAGGAAAGCTACACAACAAAACTACTAAAAAACTCTAAGACATAACACAAAAATAGTTTTATCCTAAGTAAAATTTAACAACAAAGAAAATACCAACATAATAAATAATCTGAAAAGAAAATATAAAACAACTAATTTTTAATAGAAAGTATTTTTCATAAACTTTTAATAGCAAAAGAAACAAATAAAAAGCTTTTATGAAACACTAGCTATGACCTAAACAAGTTTTCATACAAAACTAAATAAAATAAAATTTTAAAATAAAAACAAAATTTTCTTTGGTTTACTAACAGAAACAAAACTAAATTTGTCAAAAGTGAAAAAATAAATAATTTAAAACTAATAAAACAATAAAGAAAAGACTAAAACAAAGCTATAACTAAAACAGTACTGTTTTAATAAAACCCTAATTTAAAATATTCAAAATTACCAAACTAAATCCTACAGCTAAACAATACCACAAGTGACCAGTAGCAAAAAGAATCATGTAAAAATCTATTTTTAAACTCAAGTTATGACCAAAATACCAATTTGAACATAATTCATCAAATTCAAATTTAAACAACTCAAATTTGAAATCCAATGTCACTAACAGAAACTTAAGCAAATTTGTGACACAATGCAAAAAGAATCACTCAATTTGGATTAAAAACCTAAAAGTTATAAGCAATATAAAATCAGAACTATTCTGTTTTAAAACAGAAACAAAATAACAAAAAAAATCTACGGGCTACGGGGTATGCGGTTGAAACTAAACAGCGCTCGTGCGGAAAATAACCGGCAGCGTCGGGCTAAATGAGAAAGACCGATCGGCTAAACCGACTAGACCTAAACCGATATAAACCGAATAAAAACCGTAACAAACCGAACTAAACCGATCTATAAGAAAAACCTAACCGTTCGTTAGATCTAATCTAGCCAATAAAGTCGGACGGTGAAGGGAAGTGGAAACTCACCGTGGGGAAGGTCGGAGGCGACTTCGGACGTCGGGGGCCTCCGATTGTCGGGGTCCGCGAAAAGCGGATCTGGCGTTCCAGCAATCCAGCGGTGGTCGAGATGGGCCCGAGTGGTGGAGGCAGTCGGGCCCGAGGTCCGGCGGTGGCGTTAGGCGTCGGGGGGCGCTCGGTGGGTTTTGGTGTGGGGCGAGGAGGGAGATCGACGGCGAGGGTCGGAGGGGTCTTGGTGACGGGGTCGGGAGGGGCTCTAGGGCATCAATGGCGGGTTGCCCTTGACTCGGGAAATCGAGGAGAAGCGGTGGGTCTCGGGAGGAAAAAGGGGGGTCGAGGAGGCGGGGTTTATATAGGGGGACTTGGAGGAGGCGGATCGTGATCGATCCAGGGATCCTGGATTCGGCCCGGCGGGGTTCAGGTGGGGAGGAAGAAGAAGGCAAGGGAATCGGCGGTGGGGTCCAGGGCAGAGAGAGAGAGAAAAGGGGCGGGCGGCCCAAAGAAGGGTTTTTGGGTTTGGGGCGGCAGGTGGCGTGGGTGGGGGGGGGGAGAGGAGTGGGCCTCGGGCCGGTGGCCGGCCATTTCCTTTTTATAAAACATAGCAGTAAAGTAAACACAAATAAATAAATAAATAATATTTATAGACATATAATATATCAAATTTTCAGAAAAAGATTTCCTACAACATGAAGTATTTTTCAAGTTCAAATAAAATCCTCAAAATTTACAAAACTCAAATAGGTTGTTGTTGCAATAAAACCCAACAAAAATCATTTTAAAATACCAAAATTATTTCAAATTTATTTTCTCCTAATTTTCCATTAAGGAATCATTTTAAATTTCCATTTATTTATTTTTGGAGAAAATAATTTGAAAAAATCAAATAATTCCAAATTTGAAGGGAGTTTCAAAATACTTTCAAATGACTTTCGATTTGATTCTTTTTACCTTCCAACTCATATTTCATATAATTGAAGAAGTCATTTTATCTTCTCTCATGAAAATCATTGAGTTGCATAAATCTTTGAATTTGAAGTATTTTCAAATGAAATTCAAATCTTTTCAAAACCCTTTTCATTTCAAATGGAAGAAGTCATGTCATCTTCACTCTAGGGTTTTGTTTTGGAATGAAATTGAATTCATTGAGATCCAAAAGGGCAAAGGGAAAATTTGGGAAAGTCATTTCATTCCCTCTCATTCAACTTTCAAAAAGTTTCAAATTCCACTCAATTTCACTCAATCAATCAAACAAACAATCAGACAACAAGCATACTTATTTATTTAATATAACATTCCAAAATTTAGAAATTTGGGATGTTACACCTACTCATTGATCGTCCATTTTGCATCATGGTTTTATATCGATATTTATTGCATTATGGCTATTATTACCGTTATGTCACAATACTTATGCATATTATCTCTTATTTTACAATGTTTACATAAGGAGGAGAATCTTTGGCATTTGGAATGCAATGTGGAAAAGGAGCAAATATTAGAGACCTATTATGCACAACTCAAAAGTCTTGAAACTCCAAAATATCTTACAATAAATAATAAAAATGCTGCAAAAGATGAAGGCCGGGGCCCACACCACATCCATGAGGGTGGGGCGCGCCCCCTCTAAGGCGCCCTTCCCTACCTCGTGGGCCCCCGGTGGCTCTCTGATGCCTATCTTCTGCTATATGAGGTCTTTCATCGAGAAAAAATCAAAGCAACCTTTCGGTACCAAACTTGCCGCCCGCCGGAACCTTGGCGGAACCAATCTAGGGCTCGCGAGCTGTTCCGAGGACACTTCCCTCAGGGAGGAAATCATCGTCATCATCATCACCACGCTCTTCTCATCGGGAGAGGGCAACTCCATCAACATATTCACCAGCACCATCTCCTCTCAAAACCCTAGTTCATCTCTTGTATCCAATTCTTGTCTCCAAGTCCGGGATTGGTACTAGTAGGTTGCTAGTAGTGTTGATTACTCCTTGTAGTTGATGCTAGTTGGTTTATTTGGTGGAAGATCATATGTTCAGATCCTATATGCATATTAATACCCCTCGATTATGAACATGAATATGCTTTGTGAGTAGTTATGTTTGTTCTGAGGACATGGGAGAAGTCTTGCTATTAGTAGTCATGTGAATTTGGTATTAGATTCGATATTTTGATGAGATGTATGTTGTTTAGCCTCTAGTGGTGTTATGTGAGCGTCGACTACATAACACTTCACCATTATTGGGCCTAGAGGAATGCATTGGGAAGTAATAAGTAGATGATGGGTTGCTAGAGTGGCGAAGCTTAAACCCTAGTTTATCGTTGCTTCGTGAAGGGCTGATTTGTAGCGACCTAACCCAAAATCGGTCAAATCTACGTATGCATACCATCCCAAGATCATCTTTGGTACTCACGATACATCGATGAAATAATCAAAGTTCAATCACACCTGAATTTATTACGGTTCTCATATAGAGTCTTTATTACAATAGAATAAATTGACCAAAGGCCAACTCATGAGAAAATAAACTACTAAAGCTGCGGAGCGTGAGCAGCGAGTCCATCCGACTCCAAAGGGCAATCGCCAGCGCGGGCGTAGCCTCACTCTGATCGGAATAAATCTACGCAACATAAGGCGTTGCAGCGCGTGAATCGACTTTATGAATAAGCTGGCAAGTCATGAAGAGAGTAACAATAATAAAGTTACTAACACTATATGCATTTTGGCTGTGGGGCTCTAAGTTCCATTACTTTGCGAAAAGCCAATTTTCTCCTACTACGATGGACTTGCTTGCAAAATACTACAATTTGTTGGAAGTTATTGAGATGGTTCCGCCAACCAATGTCTCATTCCCAAATTATTAAGTCATAACCCTCAAATTAATTTATTAATTTAGTGTTGAGATTTCGAATACTTCCAAGTTCGGAGGCTCAAATTGTCTAACAGGGGACACGGCTAATCGATTAGATCTTTAACTCTGCGAGGTTTGCACTTTACCATAAGAATCATTCCCTCCTTTTAAGTCTTAGCACTTCATGGTGTTTGAAGGCGGAAGATAAACAGGGTCTTCAAAGAGTTCTTACGCTCTGCGGTACCCATCCAATCCTACCGTTCTTCTACATCTCGTAGTACCGTCGCCAGCGTCACTACTAGGGTTGACAGCGAGCCCATAATGGCTTGCGGCTGCAGTAAGCTTCCGGTCAAGGGCATCCATCCGTCTCTTCGTGGCTTGGTGAAGCTTTCCGCAAGATGTCATGGCACTTCTCCATGCATCCCGGCCAACCACGGGTTCTCGAGGTGCCCGTCAACGTCCTCCACCCAGTGGTGAATTTCAAGTCCATCTTGATCATTGTAGTTCATGGGGTTGTCATCATCATTGACTCTCATCTTACTTATGAATTTCACTCAACAAAACCCGTCTCTGAGCATAGCAAAATAAACTACTTAGTCCGGGGTCATGGTAACAAGGGCATTGGTTCATCCTACCACATGATACTACTCAAGAACATAACTTCAAAATTTCATCTACTGCATGCATGGTGGGGTGGTATAATTTCTAATGCACAAAATCATAGGTATTGAAAATAACATGATCAAAGACTTGCCTTGCGATGATCCTCGTAAGCTAAAGACTAAGTGTAGCAAGCTTAGCACTCCGGAAACTCTACCGAGACAAACAAATAATCACAATAAGCATATAGCATAGGATCACATAATACAATAGCATAGTAACATAACACACCAAACAACAAATCAAAACCCAAAGGGAAAACTCAAAGAAAAACCAATTCAAGTTTTTTCCTACTTCAAGCAACAACTAAAAATAGTTTTATATAACAAAAATTTTCTAACACAACCTAAGCATGAGTTTTTATTAACTTAACAGAAAAGAATGCATTAATCAACTAGGAGCAAAAAGAATCAATTTAAAAGCTATTAAAAACTCCTATTAGGCCTAATTCAATTTCTATTAAGAAAATAGAATTAAAAGTTTTATTTATTATAAATAAAAGTTCATCCTATAAAGTGACAGAAACTATCCTAGAATAATCAATCACATGTGAAAATAAATTGATTTACTAATTAAAATAATAGGAAAAGCAGTAGCTAGTTAATTAATTAAGAATTAACAAGACTCTGCTTAATACTAATTTTTTATTAATCCTAAAATACCCAAATTAATTCCTAGGTTGAGCAATGTCAAAATAAAGTTGGGACAAAAAGAATCATATAAAAATAATTTTCCTAACTCATTTTATGGCAGATTTACTATTCTGACTAAAACTAAAATAAAGCAATTATAAATAATTTTAACATAGCT
>JAHIAM010012744.1:0-25494 GCA_021605205.1 Aegilops longissima
GGTTCATACTTTCACTAGTGCAAGTTCTCTCAACAATAATAACATACTTAGGATCCATATAACTATCCACTCAACATGCAACATAAAGAGTCACTCCAAAGTCACTAATAGCAAAGAACAAGCGAAGAGTTTATGGTAGAGTGCAAAAACCACCTCAAAGTTATTCTTTCCAATCAATCCGTTGGGCTATTTCTATAAGTGTCACAAACAGCCCTAGAGTTCATACTAGAATAACACCTTAAGACACAAATCAGCAAAACCCTAATGTCACCTAGATACTCCAATGTCACCTCAAGTATCCGTGGGCATGATTATACGATATGCATCACACAATCTCAATTCATCTATTCAAACCAACACATAGAACCTCAAAAGAGTGCCCCAAAGTTTCTACGAGAGAGAATCACGGCGAAAAAGCAGCACCCCTATGCATAGGTTCAGCGGCGGAACCCATGAGTTGATCACCAAAACATACATCAAGTGAATCACGTGATATCCCATTGTCACCAGAGATCATACGGCAAGACATCATCAAGTGTTCTCAAATCTTTAAAGACTCAATCCGATAAGAATACTTCAAGGGAAAACTCAATTCATTACAAGAGTAGTAGGGGAGAAGCAACATAAGATCCAACTATAATAGCAAAGCTCGCGATACATCAAGATCGCGCCAAATCAAAGAACGAGAGAGATCAAACACATAGCTATTGGTACATACCCTCAGCCCGAGGGTGAACCTCTCCCTCCTTGTCATGGAGGCGCGGGATGATGAAGATGGCCACGGTGAGGTTCCCCCCCTCCGTGAGTCTTGGAGCAGTGTCCGATTGGGTTTGGTGGCTCTGAGGCTTGCTGCGGCGGAACTCGATCTAATCTCTGTTACGGAAGTTTTAAAGATGCATTGGAGTTACATAAGCGGAAGAAATGCGTCAGAGGTGCCACGAGGGCCCCACGAGGCGCGCGCCCTAGGGGTGGCGGCCCCCACCCTCGTGGCTTCCTCGTTCCTTCCTTGGCGTGGGGTCCAAGTCCATCTGGTGGCTTCGTTCCAAAATAACTTCTCTAGTTGATTTCGTTCGTTTAGACTCCGTTTGATATTCCTTTTCTTGAAACAACTGAAATAGGCATAAAGCAGCAAATCACAGGCTGGCCCTCCGGTTAATAGGTTAGTCCCAAAATAATATAAAAGTGGATAATAAAGCCCACTATTGTGTTGGAAATATGCCCCAGAGGCAATAATAAAATGGTTATTATTATATTTCCTTGTTCATGATAATTGTCTATTGTTCATGCTATAATTGTATTAATAGGAAACCGTAATACATGTGTGAATACATAAGCCACAACATGTCCCTAGTGAGCCTCTAGTTGACTAGCTCATTGATCAATAGATGGTTACGGTTTCCTGACCATGGACATTGGATGTCATTAATAACAAGATCACATCATTAGGAGAATGATGTGATGGACAAGACAATCCTAAGCATAGCACAAGATCGTGTAGTTAGTTTGCTAAAGATTTTCTAATGTCAAGTATCATTTCCTTAGACCATGAGATTGTGCAACTCCCGGATTCCGTAGGAATGCTTTGGGTGTATCAAGCGTCCTGGCGTATTGGGTGGCTATAAAGGTGCACTCTGGTATCTCCGAAAGTGTACATTGGGTTGTACGAATCGAGACTAGGATTTGTCACTTTCGATTATGGCGGAGAGGTATCTACTGGCCCTTTCGGTAATGCATCATCATAATGAGCTCAATGTGACTAAGTAGTTAGTCACGGTATCATCACATTATGGAATGAGTAAATTGACTTGCAGATAGCGAGATTGAATGAGGTATTGGGATACGGCGATCGAATCTCGAACGAGAAATATACCGATTGACAAAGGGAATTGCACTGGAGTTGCTTGAATCCTTGACATCGTGGTTCATCCGATGAGATCATCGTGGAACATGTAGAGACAACATGGGTATCCAGATCCGCTGTTGGTTATTGGCGGGAAAACGTCTCGGTCATGTCGCATGGTTCCCGAACCCGTGGGTCTACATAAGGTTCGGTGGCGCTAGAGTTGTTATGGGAAATAGTATGTGGTTGCGAAGGTAGTTGAAGTCCGCATGTGATCCGGACATCACGAGGAGTTCGGAATGGTGCAGGCGGTGAAGATCGATATATTGAATGAAGGTATTGGAGTCGGAAGTGTTCTAAAGGGGTACCCGAACTATGGCGGCATGACGAAAGGTGTTTGAGGAGCCCGGCAAGTGTTGGAGGCCTCATGGGCCAAGGGAAGGGCAAACCAGCCCACTCAGGAGTGGTGCGCCCCCACCCTTTCCCACGTTATTTGGGAGGTGGGCGCCTCCACATGGCTTGGAGGCAATCCTCCACCTGCTGCTTGGCTTGGGGCAAGTCTCCTAGGATTTTCCTAGGAGATCCAATCTGTTGGCAGCGCGCCCCTAGAAACCTAGGCGCCTCCCCTCTCCTTGCCCCTATATAGTGGAGGGTGGGAGGCAGCCGTACCTCTTCCTGGCGCAGCCTACCTCCTCCAACACCTCCTCCTCCTCCTCACAGTGCTTGGCGAAGCCTGCAGGGGAGAACCCCACGACTCCATCGCCACCTTACGTTGTGCTGGAGTTTTCCCTCAACTTCTCCTCTCCCTTGCTGGATCAAGAGGAGGCGTCCCAGGCTGTACATGTGTTGAGCAGCGGGCTGATCATTGGCACTTAGATCGGAATCGGCATGATCAGAATCGCTGCGTGTACGACTCCACCAACCGCATTCTTGTAACGTTCACTCCCGATCTTCAAGGGTATGAAGATGCACTCCTCTCTCTCGTTGCTAGTCTCTCCATAGATTGATCTTGGTGATGCGTAGATAATTTTGAATTTCGCTACGTTCCCCTGATTTGCATCATGAGCTGGGTCTATCGTAGTTTCTATACTTGAGTAGGAACACAAAGTTGTTTGTGGGCGTCGATTTTGTCAATTTACTTGCCGTTACTAGTCTTATCTTGATTCGGTGGCATCATGGGATGAAGGCGGCGGACCGACCTTACATACACTTCGTGGAGACAGGTTCCACCATTTGGTTGCATAAGGTGGATGGCGGGTGTCTGTCTCTCCCACTTTAGTCGGATCAGATTCGATGAAAGGGGTCCTTATGAAGGGTAAATAGTAATTGGCATATCACGTTGTGGTTTTAGGCGTGGGAAAGAAAGGTTCTTGCTAGAAACCTATAACAGCCACGTAAAACTTGCAACAACAATCGGAAGGACGTCTAACTTGTTTTTCGGCATATGCCGTGTGATGTGATATGGCCAAAAGAATGTGATGAATGATATATGTGAATATGAGATTGATCATGTTCTTGTAATAGGAATCACGACTTGCATGTCGATGAGTATGACAATGGCGAACCATAGGAGTTGTCTTAATTTATTGTATGGCCTGCGTGTCATGAGTAGCGCCATATAATTACTTTACTTTATTGCTAAACCTTTAGCCATAGTGATAGAAGTAATAGTTAGCGAGACAACTTCATGAAGACACGATGATGGAGATCATGGTGTCATGCGGTGACGAAGATGATCGTGGCGCCCGAAGATGGAGATCAAAGAGAGCAAATGATATTGGCCATATCATGTCACTATTTGATTGCATGTGATGTTTATCATGTTTTACTTCTTATTTGCTTAGACGGCGGTAGCTTAAATAAGATGATCCCTACATAATAATTTCAAGAAAGTGTTCCCCTAACTGTGCACCGTTAGCGAAGGTTCGTTGTTTGAAGCACCACATGATGATCGGGTGTGATAGATTCTAACGTTCAAATACAAGCGGGTGTAAGCCAGATTTACACCGCAATACACTTAGGTTGACTTGCGAGCCTAGCATGTACGGACATGGCCTCGGAACACGGAAGACGAAAGGTCGAACATGAGTCATATAGAAGATCGATCAACATGAAGATGTTCACCGGCGATGACTAGTCCATCTCACGTGATGATCGGACACGACCTAGTTGACTCGGATCATGTATCACTTAGATGACTAGAGGGATGTCTATCGAGTGGGAGTTCATTAAATAATTTGATTAGATGAACTTAATTATCATGAACATAGTCAAAGGTCTTTGCAAATTATGTAAGTAGCTTACGCTTTAGTTCTACTATTTTATATATGTTCCTAGAAAATTTAGTTGAAAGTTGATAGTAGCAATTATGCGGACTAGGTCCATACTGCGAGGATTGTCCTTGTTGCTACACAAAAGGCTTATGTCCTTAATGCACGCATGGTGTGCTGAACCTTGAGCGTCAAATGCATGGATGTTGCGAACATCGACATACACATTTTAATGACTACGTGATAGTTCATTGCTTAATATTAAATGGTTTAGAATTGAGGCGTCAAAGGCATTTTTTGAAATGTCGCGGAACATATGAGATGTTCAAGGACTGAAATTGGGATTTCGGGCTAGTGCCCATGTCAAGAGGTATGAGACATCGACAAGTTTCTTAAGCACTGCAAACTAAGGGAGAAAGCGTTGAGCATGTGCTCAGATTATACAGTACTACAATCACTTGAATCGGTGGGGTTGATCTTCCATATGAGATAGTGATGGTTCTCCATAGTCACTTGCCACCAAGCTATTAGAGCTTCGTGATGAACTATAACATATCGAGGGATAGACATGATGATCCTTGATCAATTCGCGACGTTTGACACATGAAAGTAGAAATCAAGTAGGAGCATCAATTGTTGATGGTTAGTAAAACCACTAGTTTCAAGAAGGGCAAGAGCAGAAGGGATACTTCATGAAATGACAAATCGATTCTTGCTCCGATGAAGAAACCCAAGGTTGAACCCAAAAACCAAGACTTAGTGCTACGTAATGAGGAGCGGGCACTAAAGAAGAACCACCCTAGATACATGGTAGATGAGAAGGCTGGCAATGTCGTGAAGTATATTGGATATACATTATATTAATGTGTACTTTACTAGTACTCCTAGTAGCACGCAGGGTATTATATACCGGTTCGGTTGCTAAGTGTTAGTAATTTCGAAATAAAAAGCTATGGAATAAATGGAGACTAGCTAAAGGTGAGATGACCATATATGTTGGAAGTGTTTCCAAGGTTGATGTGATCAAGCATCGCATGCTCCCTCTACCATCGAGATTGGTATTAAACCTAAATAATTGTTATTTGGTGTTTGCGTTGAGCATAGACATGATTGGATTATGTTCATACATAATATAGTTATTCATTTAAGGAGAATAATGGTTACTCTGTTTATTTGAATAATACCTTCAATGGTCTTGCACCTAAAATGAATGGTTTATTGAATCTCGATCGTAGTGATACACATGTTCATGCCAAAAGATATAAGATAATGATGAGTACCACATACTTGTAGCCTTTGCCATTTGAGTCATATTGGTATAAAGCGCATGAAGAAGCTCCATGTTGATGGATCTTTGGACTCACTCATTTTGAAAAGATTGAGACATGTGAACCATGTCTATTGGTATATCGCATGAAGAAACTCCATGCAGATGGACCGTTTGGAATCACTTGATTTTGAATCACTTGAGACATGCAAATCATACCACATGAGGCAAGATAGTGAAAGCCTCGTCTTGGTAAAATGGAACAAAAGAAACTTGTTGGAAGTAATACATTTTGATGTGTGCAGTCCAATGAGTCTTTGAGAGACACTTGTGATGGATATCGGTATGTTCTTACTTCACAGGATGATTTGAGTAGATCTTGAGTATATTTACTTGATGAAACACAAGTCTGAATTCTTGAGTGGTTCAAGTAATTTCAGAGTGAAGTTGAAGATCGTTGTGACAAGAGGATAAAATGTCTATGATATGATCATAGAGATGAATATCTGAGTTGCGAGTTTGGTACACAATTGAGACATTGTGGAAATTGTTTCACAACTAACACCGCCTGGAACACCATAGTGTGATGGTGTGTTCGAACATCATAGATGCACCCCATTGGATATGGGGCATACCATGATGTCTCTTATCGAATTACCACTATCGTTCATGGGTTAGGCATTAGAGACAAACACATTCACTTTAAATAGGGCACCCATAATTCCGTTGAGATGACACCATATGAACTATGGTTTAGAAACCCTAAGCTATCGTTTCTTGAAAGTTTGGGGCTCGAAGCTTATGTGAAAAAAAGTTTCATCTGATAAGCTCGAACCCAAAGGATAAATACATCTTCATAGGACACCCAAAGTAGTTGGGTATACCTCCTATTTCAGATCCGGAAGCAAAAGTGATTGTTTCTAATGTAGGGTCCTTTCTTGAGGAAAAGTTTCTCTCGAAAGAATTGAGTGGGAGGATGGTGGAGACTTGATATGGTTATTGAACCGTCACTACAACTAGTGTGTAGCAGGGCACAGAAGTTGTTCTGTGGCACCTACACCAATTGAAGTGGAAGTTGATGATAGTGATCATGAAGCCTCGGATCAAGTCCTGCCGAACCTCGTGGGGCGACAAGGATGCGTCTGCTTGAGTGGTGCGATAATCCTGTCTTGGAGGTCATGTTGCTGAACAACAATGAACCTCTGAGCTATGTAGAAGCGATGGTGGGCCAGTTCCGACAAATGGCTCGAGGGCATTAAATCCGAGAGAAGATCCATGTATAAAACAAAGTGTAGACTTTGGAAGAACTACTTGATGGTCATAAGGCTGTTGAGAGTGCAGATGGATTTTAAAAGGGAAGACATGACAATGATGGTAAGTGCCACCATTAACAAAGCTCGACTTGTCGCTGAGATGTTTTCCGACAAGTTCAAGGAGTTGACTATGATGATACTTTCTCACTCATAGCAATGCTAAGAGTACATTAGAATTATATTAGCAGCTCTAGCAGCATTTATGAAATCTTGCGGATAGGATGTCAAAATATAGTTTCCTCGACGATTTTCTTGAGGAAAGGTTGTATACGATACAACGAGAAGGTTTTGACAATCCTAAAAGATGCTAACAAGTATGCAAAGCTCAGCAATCCTTCTAAGAATGGAGTAATCATCTCGGAGTTGGATTATACGCTTTGATGAGATGATCAAAGATTTTGGATTTATACAAAGTTTATGTGAAACTTGTATTTCCAAAGAAGTGAGTGGGAGCACTATATAATTTCGATGAGTATATGTTGGCGTATTGTTGATCGGAAATGATATAGAATTCTAGAAAGCATATAGGGTGTTTGAAAGGTGTTTTCAATGGAAAGCACGGATTAAGCTACTTGAACATTGAGCATCAAGATCTATAAGGATAGATAAAAAGCGCTCAATAATACTTTCAAATGAATACATGCCGTGACAATATTTTGAAGAAGTTCAAAATAGATCGGCAAAGGAGTTCTTGGCTGTGTTATAAGGTGTGAGTATTGAGTAAGACTCAAGACATGACCTCGGCAGAAGAGAGAAGAGAATGGTGAAGGTGCGTCCCTATGCTTGGAACATAGGCTCTACGGTATGCTATCTTTGTATACCACACTGAAGTGTGCCTTGCCATGAGTCGATAAAGGGTACAGGAATGATCCGAGGAATGGATAACAAGACAAGCGGTCAAACATATCCTTAGTAACTAGTGGACTAAGGAATTTTCTAAACTATGGAGGTGGTAAAAGAGTTAAATGGTAAAGGGTTATTCAGATGCAACCTTTGATACTAATCCGGATTATTACGGTAGTAAACCGGAATCGTATAGTAGAACATTTATTTGGAATAGCTCCAAATAGGCGTGGTAGCTGCATCTAGGAGATGACATAGAGATTTGTAAAGCACACGGATCTGAAAGATTCGGACCCGTTGACTAATAACCTCTCTCTCAAGCGAGATATGATCAAACCCCATGGGTGTTGAATTCATTACAATCACATAGTGATGTGAACTAGATTATTGACTCTAGTGCAAGCGAGGGACTGTTGGAAATATGCCCTAGAGCAATAATAAAATGATTATTATTATATTTCCTTGTTCACGATAATTGTCTATTGTTCATGCTATAATTGTATTAATAGGAAACCGTAATACATGTGCGAATACATAGACCACAACATGTCCCTAGTGAGCCTCTAGTTGACTAGCTCGTTGATCAATAGATGGTTATGGTTTCTTGATCATGGACATTGGGTGTCATTGATAACAGGATCACATCATTAGGAGAATGATGTGATGGACAGAACAATCCTAAGCATAGCACAAGATCGTGTAGTTCGTTTGCTAAAGCTTTTCTAATGTCAAGTATCATTTCCTTAGACCATGAGATTGTGCAACTCCGGATACCGTGGAATGCTTTGGGTGTACCAAGCGTCACAGCGTATTTGGGTGGCTATAAAGGTGCACTACGGGTATCTCGAAGTGTCTTATTGGGTTGGCACGAATCGAGACTAGGATTTGTCACTCCATTATGATGGAGAGATATCTCTAGCCCCTCGGTATTGCATCATCATAATGAGGCTCAATGTGACTAAGTAGTTAGTCATGGGATCATGCATTATGGAGCAGTAAAGTGACTTGCCGATGCTTGAATTGAGCGAGTGTAGGGATACCGACGATCGAATCTCGGGCAAGTAACATACCGATTGACAAAGGGAATTGCATACAGAATTGCTTGAATCCTTGACATCGTGGTTCATCCGATGAGATCATCGTGGAACATGTAAGAAGCCAACATGGGTATCCAGATCCGCTGTTGGTTATTGGCGGAGGAAACGTCTCGGTCATATGCGCATGGTTCCCGAACCGTAGGATCTACACATAGGGTTTGGTGACACTAGAGTTGTTATGGGAAATAGTGTATGGTTACGAAGGTAGTTCAGAGTCCGGATGTGATCTCGGACATCATGAGGAGTTCGGAATGGTCAGCGGTGAAGATCGATATATTGGATGAAGGGTTATTGGAGTCGGGAAGTGTTCGGGGTGCAGACTATATGCGGCGGCATGACCGAAAGGTGTTTGGGAGCCCGACAAGTGTTGGAGGGCCTCATGGGCCAAGGGAAGGGCAAACCAGCCCACTATGGAGTAGTCCCCCCACACCTTTCCCATGTTATTTGGGGAGGTGGGCGCCTCCACCTGGCTTGGGAGAGCAATCCTCCACCTGCTTGGCTTGAGGCCAAGTCTCCCTAGGATTTTCCTAGGGAGATCCAATCTGTGGCCACCCGCCGCCCTAGAGAAACACTAGAAGCCTCCCCCTCTCCCTTTCCCCTATATATAGTGTAGGGGGTGGGAGGCAGCCGTGCCTCTTCCTGGTGCAGCCCCCTACCTCCTCCAACCTCTCCTCCTCCTCAGTGGTGCTTGGCGAAGCCTGCTGGGAGAACCACAGGCTCCATCGCCATCACGCCCGTCGTGCTCTTTGGAGTTTTCCCTCAACTTCTCCTCTCCCTTGCTGGATCAAGAAGGCGGAGGCGTCCCGGGCTGTACACTGTTGAGCAGCGGAGTAGCCGTCCGATTCGACACTTAGATCGGAATCGACCCGCGATCTGAGATCGCTGCGTGTCTGACTCCACCAGCAGCGTTCTTATAGCAGCTTCCGCATCATGATCTTCAAGGGTATGAAGATGCACTCCCTCTCTCTCGTTGCTAGTCTCTCCATAGATTGATCTTGGTGATCGTAGAAAATTTTGAATTTCTGCTCGTTCCCCAACATATTGCCCAAAAGCATTAGATAATATAGCATGGAGCAATCAAAATTATAGATACGTTGGAGGCGTATCAAGCATCCCAAGCTTAATTCCTGCTCGTCCTCAGGTAGGTAAATGATAAAAAAGATAATTTTTGATCTGGAATGCTAGTTGGGATAATTTCAATGTAATTCTTCTTACTTGTGATATGAATATTCAGATCCAAAAGATTCAAGACAAAAGTTCATATTGACATAAAAATAATAATACTTCAAGCATACTAACAAAGCAATTATGTCATCTCAAGATAACATGGCCAAAGAGCTATCCTACAAAATCATATAGTCTGGCTATGCTCTATCTTCACCACACAAAGTATTTAAATCATGCACAACCCGATGACAAGCCAAGCAATTGTTTCATACTTTTGACATTTTCAAACTTTTTCAATCTTCACGCAATACATGGCGTGAGCCATGGACATAGCACTATATGTGGAATAGAATGGTGGTTGTGGAGAGAGACAAAAGGGAGAAGATAGTCTCACATCTAAGTAGGCGTATCAACGGGCTATGGAGATGCTCATCAATAGATATCAATGTGAGTGAGTAGGGATTGCCACATAGCGGATGCACTAGAGCTATAAGTATATGAAAGCTCAACAAAAGAAACTAAGTGGGTGTGCATCCAACTCGCACTCTCACGAAGACCTAGGGCATTTGAGGAAGCCCATCATTGGAATATACAAGCCAAGTTCTATAATGTAAAATTCCCACTAGTATATGGAAGTGACAACATAGGAGACTCTCTATCATGAAGATCATGGTGCTACTTTGAAGCACAAGTGTGGTAAAAGGATAGTAGCATTGTCCCTTCTCTCTTTTTCTCTCTTTTTTTTATTTTTTTATTTTTTATTTGGGCCTTTTCTCTCTTTTTATGGCCTCTTTTTTTCTCTCTCTTTTTTGAGTCAGGAGTCTCATCCCGACTTGTGGGGAATCATAGTCTCCATCATCCTTTCCTCACTTGGGACAATGCTCTAAAAATGATGATCATCACACTTTTATTTTCTTACAACTCAACAATTACAACTCGATACTTAGAACAAATATGACTCTATATGAATGCCTCCGGAATATACGGGATGTGCAATGAATCAAGAGTGACATGTATGAAAGAAATATGAGCGGTGGCTTTGCCACAAATACTATGTCAACTACATGATCATGCTAGCAATATGACAATGATGGGCGTGTCATAATAAGCGGAGCGATGGAAAGTTGCATGGCAATATATCTCGGAATGGCTATGGAAGTGCCATGATAGGTAGGTATGGTGGCTGTTTTGAGGAAGGTATATGGTGGGTGTATGATCACCGTGAAGGTGCGCGATATTAGAGGCTAGCAATGGTGGAAGGATGGGAAAAGTGTGTATTATCCATGGACTCAACATTAGTCATAAAGAACTCATATACTTTTGCAAAAATCTAAAAGTTATAAAAGCAAAGTGTTACTTCTGCATGCTCCTAGGGATAGATTGGTAGGAAAAGACCATAGCTCGTCCCGACCGCCACTCACTAAGGAGACAATCAATAAATAAATCATGCTCAAACTTCATCACATAACGGTTCACCATACGTGCATGCTCTGGGAATCACAAACTTTGACGCAAGTATTTCTAAAATTCACAACTACTCAACTAGCATGACTCTAATATCACCATCTTCATATCTCAAAACAATTATCAAGCATCAAACTTCTCTTAGTATTCAACACACTCATAAAGAATTCTTACAAATCTTGTATGCCTAACATGTTAGGATTATTTAAGCAAATTACCATGCTATTTAAGACTCTCAAAATAATCTAAGTGAATGATGAGAGATCAAAAGTTTCTATAAAACAAATCCACCACCGTGCTCTAAGAGATATAAGTGAAGCACTAGAGCAAATGACAAACTACTCCGAAAGATATAAGTGAAAACCAATGAGTAGTCGAATAATTATGCAACTATGTGAAGACTCTCTAACATTTAAGAATTTCAGATCTTGGTATTTTATTCAAACAGCAAGCAAATCTAAAGAAAATAAAATGACGCTCCAAGCAAAACACATATCATGTGGTGAATAAAAATACAGCTCCAAGTAAAGTTACCAATGAGCGTGAAGCGAAAGAGGGATGCCTTCAGGGCATCCCCAAGCTTAAACTCTTAGTTGTCCTTGAATATTACCTTGGGGTGCCTTGGAATCCCCAAGCTTAGGCTCTTGCCACTCCTTATTCCATAGTCCATCGAATCTTTACCCAAAACTTGAAAACTTCACAACACAAAACTTAACGGAAAATCTCGTAAGCTCCGTTAGCGAAAAAAAACAAACACCACTTCAAAGGTACTGTAATGAACTCATTATTTATTTATATTGGTGTTAAACCTACTGTATTCCAACTTCTCTATGGTTTATAAACTATTTTACTAGCCATAGAGTCATCAAAATAAACAAACAACACCACGAAAAACAGAATCTGTCAAAAACAGAACAGTCTGTAGAGTAATCTGTATCTAACATAAACTTCTGGAACTACAAAATTCTAAACTAAATTGGTGGACCTGAGGAATTTGTCTAGTAATCATCTGCAAAAATAATCAACTAACTAGCACTCTCCATTAAAAAGTTTTAGCTAATCTAAGTGAAGCTAAAGTTTCTGTTTTTTTTACACGATCATAAAGACTTCACCCAAGTCTTCCCAAAGGTTCTACTTAGCACAAACACTAATTAAAACATAAAACCACATCTAAACAGAAGCTAGATGGATTATTTGTTCCTAAACAGAACCAAAAGCAAGAAACTAAAATAAAATTGGTTTGCCTCCCAACAAAGCGCTATCATTTAAGCCCTAGCTAGGCATGATGATTTCAATGATGCTCACATAAAAGATAAGAATTGAAACATAAAGAGAGCATCATGAAGAATATGAATAGCACATTTAAGTCTAACCCACCTCCTATGCATAGGGTTTTTGTGAGCAAACAACTTATGGGAACAATAATCAACTTGCATAGGAAGGTAAAACAAACATAACTTTAAAACTTTAAGCACATAGAGGAAACTTGATATTATTGCAATTCCTACAAGCATATATTCCTCCCTCATAATAATTTTAATTAGCATCATGAATAAATTCAACAATATAACCAGCACCTAAATCATTCTTTTCATGATCTACTTGCATAGAGATTTTACTACTCCACATAGCAAAATTCTTCTCTTCAATAGTAGTGAGACAAACTCAACAAAATAACTATCATATGATTGAAAATTAAGATCAAGATGACAAGTTTCATGGTTATTGTGGATGTCAAAACCGGGGATCTCGAGTAGAGGGTCGAACTGTGCGTCTAAGCGGATGGTAACGGAGACAAGGGACACGATGTTTTTACCCAGTTCGGGCCTCGATGGAGGTAATACCCTACTCCTGCTTGATTAATATTGATGATATGGGTAGTACAAGAGTAGATCTACCACGAGATCGAGGATAAACCCTAGAAGCTAGCCTATGGTATGATTGTTGTTTTTCCTCTGGACTAAAACCCTCCGGTTTATATAGACACGGATAGGGTTAGGGTTACCTGATCGGTTACAATGGTAGGAGATCTAATATCCGTATCGCCAAGCTTGCCTTCCACGCCAAGGAAAGTCCTATCCGGACAAGGGGCGAAGTCTTCAATCTTGTATCTTCATAGTCCAGGAGTCCGGCCAAAAATGTTAGTTCGGCTATCCGGACACCCCCTAGTCCAGGACTCCCTCATTAGCCCCGAACCAGGCTTCAATGATGATAAGTCCGGCGTGTTGATCTCTCGGCATTGCAAAGCGGGTTCAACTCCGAATCCTGTGTTGAATAGTGTCCGCTTTCTTGTGAATATCGCTTCTCGGCTTCCGCCTAATAATGGCCATCTTCACGTGTCAAGCAGAATGTGAAAAGTCAAGGTATCTTTACATTTACCCCCTTGCTGTACAAATGAGCCGTCTATAAAAGAGGCGGAGGATCGAGATCGGATCACACCATCCTCCTTCACGAGCCTTCATCGAGGCGCCTTTGACAAAAACCCATTCCACCATGGGCGATCAGTGGCTCCTCCTCTCGCGCTCCCAGCCCTCAACCCGGAGATTGGGGAGATGCTCGATCCCTTTACTGCCAATTGGTGGTGCTCAAACCAAAGGATTCCTTCCCCGGCCTTCATGGTTCCGTTCGTTCAGACTACGCCACTTATAAGAGGCGGGAAGCAGAGCGGAAAGCATCCCGATCCCTCTAAGGGAGAGCAGGTATGCTTCATCTCTTACCTAATGAGAGGACTCGGATTTCCAATCCATCCGTTTCTCAGAGGCTTCAGGAGTTCTCTGGCCTCCAGTGCACAACCTCGCTTGCCTCCATCTTGCATATAGCGGGCTTTGTGGCCCCTGAGAGCTGTTTCTAGGCATTGAGGCCCATTTCGCTCTGTGGAAGAGATTGTTCTTGCCTTGTGCCTTGTTCTCGAAGAAGTCGATATATCAAGTGGGAAGCCGAACTATAGCGCATCATTGGGACGGATACTTATCGGAACCCCAAAGGCGTCAAGGTAGCCCTCGGAATGGTTTTACATGGAGGGCGTCCTCTTTGCGGATCCTGTTGGATCGGCCTTCGGAGTTATAGCAGCTCCTCTGAAGAAGCGCCTAAGCTGGCGCCCAGCGGAGCCAGAGGAAAATGACCGGGGCGTCCTTTACTTGATGGGCAGAATAAGATTACTCGCTCATGCGGATTGACCATGATTGGAGTCATGGCAATCTGCATTATGAGGGTGCATCCGCTCAATATAGGGGCCACCCATGTAGGACTTCAGCGGGAGGGCGATGCCACCGCCATGGCATAAAGGGCGGGATCGGTCACCCGGCTGGTGAAGACCTTGTCCGCCATGTACAAAGGGAAGGAGGATTTTCTCGGCGTCGATCCACTGGCGGGGTTTCTTCTAATAATCCTCGAACTTGGGTAAGTAAATATCTTAGTAGTGCATCCGATCCACGTTCCGTGGTTAAATATCTCATTTCATGTTTCTCTGAGGAAGCTGCTTGCGGGCCGTGGAGAAGATACAGCCGCGCCACAACTTAGGATCCGGAGCGGTCCCTTGATCCGACCTCCGAAGGGACCCGGATATAAAGGTGGAGCTGATCGGCGTGGTGTTCCACCAACTTAGCATCGACAATGCTTTAGGTTGCCATTCTGACCGACTACCCGGATCATTTCCGGCCTCCCGAATGTCGTGACCAAAGTCCGGATACCGCAGCCCACCATGATTTACTTTTAATCACTGCGTATTTGATGGTGTTTGGCGAGGTGCCTTGAGTGAGAGGCCGAGCCCGTGGCGGCTAGCCAACAAGGGCGATCTGTTGCCAGAACTAAAAAGTGCAGTCGGATCGAAACTCCGCTGCAGGTATAAGCGCGTCACCATATTCCAGATTGATTCCTAGAAAGTACACTAACCCTGGTGCTCTTTTTAGGAAAAAAAGCTCGCTTGGCCTGAGTCCGGAGAGGTTGTCAATCGAACCTCCATGACCCGAGGCTCCACGCGGGTCCGAGAAGCGGCGAGCACGAGGATGCATCGGATGCTCCTCCAGCGAGAGGATGCAGGCAGATTATCCGCCACCAACTCCGAGGTGGAAGCGCCATGAATCCACAGGCGCCCGATTGAGTTCTTCGTGACACATGTTTATCCCAAGAGGCCTTGAATGCCTTCAATTGGGAGATCGCACCTCCGTGCAGCTCAAGATGGTCTAGCGAGCCACGGAGAGGTATATAAAGGACATACTGGTGAGAAATTTGTGATTATATATGCATTGGCCCCGAGACTTAAAGTAGTTAGAATAACTGATTTAAGGATCATTTGCTATCAGAGATCTTACAAAAAAGAATACCCGATTGTCTCGGGAGCTTGAAGAATGCAAGGCCCAACTTGAGGCTGCACTAGCACTTCTGAGAGACCACGAGACCCCTCACGGTAATATATGCTTCAAAAGATAAATAGTTTGTGAAGTGCGCGGTGTGTGTACATCGACAATAATATTGCAGGATGGCGCGGACTAGATCGGACAAGCAACAGCTCTTGCGTTCGATTGAAGAAGCGGCGAGAATGTGCTTACAAGGGTGAGGCAAGAAAAATAATCTCAAGATGCCAACACCCGGCTGGGTGAGGAACTAAAGGATGTTCGTGCCCGGTATGCGACTCCGTGAAGGAGAATCGGCGACTTAATCGCGGCATTTCTGATAAGTGCTTGGCGAACTTTGAAAAGAGTTGGTGAGGAAGTCAATTAATAGAGTTATGTCGTGGGTATGCTCACGGAGTGCGTCTGAAGAGAAATGCCGGTTCTATGGGTGACCTTCTTCCGAGCTATTGCAGCTGCACGAGCGAGTTGGCGAGTGATGAAAAGCGTCGCCCAGGCCTTGTGGCCATCTATCTCCCTACCGAAGGCCTTGGAAGCTGCGAGAGAAGCTTGAGGGAGCATGGCGGCGCTTCAGGCTATGGAAGATATCGGCTGTCGTCAAAGCGCCCGAGGAGGCTGAGGCCATGGTGAAGGCAGCGGTACAGCGGACCCAAACCACATGGCGAGTCGGACCTGTGGGGCCCGACAGGAAGGAGATCCTGTGAAGCTTAGTGTGCGGCCAAGTAGAGTTGGCGCAAAGTATTCCTAGCGGATTGTAAACTAGACAGCCTATTAGAGCGGCATTGAAGAGAATACAATCAGTCAATTTGACTATGTAATTTAAAATGATATGTAAAATGCCTTCTAGCGGATTGTAGATCGTTTGTAAGTAGCGGACCTTTTAAGCTTCAACCTCGGGACCCAATAGTCGAGGAGTGTCCGAATACCCTGTGGTTATGTAAAAACCGGGGTATGCGTGGAGACCGAGCGTGGGGGTCATAAGTGCTTTATCGGACAAGTGCCCAACTAGTTATGTTATATTACATGGTTAGTAAGAAACATCTTCCGGAGAATAGTTCCGTTAGGGGTTCCTTTCCTTGGGAGGCATGCCCTAAAGTGCATGTCGGACTGCGAGAAAAAAGCAGAAAAGCATCCGAGGCAGATAAATAAAATAAAAAATCATCTTTTAGTTCACCGACCGAATATTCCCTTAAGAGCGCTAGCTTTAGGCTTCACCCGAGTCCCGAGGTACACGTCCGGCTGACCAGTGGCTGTCCATGCAGAAGTGCTCCTTTACCACCTAGCGAGACAATCGGGAGCGTAGGGGTAAGCAGGAGCCGAAACAGACCAAGCTTAGCCAAAACTTAAGTCATATCGATGCATATAATGGTGAATAAAAGGTACATGCGGAAGTGTGACACATGTGTTGGGCATAAAGCCCATATAAATAAGCTACATTAAAGAAGCCCCGAATATAATGGTAGCGGATAAGCGTCAAGTGTCGCAGAACAATGCTTGAGCGAGCCTCTAAATGCTTCAAGAAGAAGGAGGAGGAAGGAGAAATAAAAAGACAGCAAAAATAGAAAATGTGGGCGAGAGGAAGGAGGCGAACTGAGATGCGGCGCTTAAGCGTAGAATCTTCGTGAGCGGGCTGCGTTCCCTAGGTTTGGCTCGAGTCGGTTATCCGTTGCGTTTAGCGAGCGGTATGCTCCACCAGTCGGGACCTGAGTCGATGATGAAGGACCTTCCCATTTGGGCTTGAGTTTGTCCTTTTTCTTGTCGGCGACGTAGAACTGGATTCGCCAACATTGTAGCTATGGCCCGTACTTCCTGCTTTGATATCTTGAGCCTGCTTTGATGATAAAATGCGGACGAGCTTTTGCCATGTCGCTCCTCCTCCAATGCGTCCAAACTGTCACCTGATCGAGCTCGGCTTCTCTTTCTTCATACATGCATACCTGCGAGGTGAGTCATGCATTATGTCCATGAGCGAAGACTGCCTGCGCGCCGTACACCATAAACAATGGTGTGAATCCGGTAATCACGATTCGCGTGGTCCGCAGCCCCTAGAGTGGAGTCGAGCTCCTCAACCCGGTCGTGTTAGATTCCTTGAGGACCGCACTAGTCTGCAGGTTTAATGCCATCATGATTAGACCGTTTGCTTGCTCGACTTGACCGTTGGTTTGAGGTGATAGGCGAAATGTCGAGCTTGATGCCCATGTTTTTGCACCATAATTTGACCTCATCGGCCGTGAAGTGGGTGTAGTTATCGGTGATGATCTTTGGGGGACGCCGTAACGTGATGCACTACCCCCGATATGAAGTCTATCACCGGCCCGGATTCGGAATTTTAACGAACTTAGCCTCTATCCATTTGGTGAATTTATCCACCATGACCAATAGGTATTTTGCTTGTGGGTTCCTCCCTTAAGGGCCCAACCATGTCAAACCCAGGACCCGCGACCGGCGGTGATGGGTATAGTTTTCGGTGGTTGGGTGGCATGTGGCTTTGGTTAGCAAAAAGCTTGCAACTTGACGCATCGTTGGACTAAACCCTCGCATCTGCCGGTAGTGACGATAAAATCCTATCTGGAAGGCCTTGCCTACAAGGGCCGGGCGCTGCGTGTGGTGCCCACCAGTCGGCATGAATTTCAGCGGAGGTTCGCCCTTCCTCTTGAGATACACCTTTGAAGGACTCTGTTGTGCTTTTCTTATAGAGCTCTCCCTCATGGACTTTATAGGCTTTGGATCGGCGTACTATTAAGCGAGCCTCATTTTGGTCTTCGGGGAGTTCCTGCCTAGTTAGGTAGGCTAGGAATGGTTCCGTCCGCAGGCGATAACCGCCATTATTTAGGTAGGCGGATGGTGTTATCTCGTTGGCGAGCCTCCGGTTGTGCAGTGTTGGTGTCGAGTGCGGTTGGGTCCGGATTATTATTTCAGACTCCTTCCCATAATGCGGATGGCTTGAACATCCGTTCGGAAATGTTAGGCGGGGCGGCATCGCGTTTTGCGCCGTCGTGCCAACACGTCCGCCGCTGGTTGTTATCCGGGCTATATGATGAAATTGAGCCCTTGAACCGTCTTGACATTTTAGGACCGCATTGCGATCGCTGCCATTTCGGATCTTTGGCATCAAAGTCTCCGTTTATTTGAGATATCATGAGGTTGAATCCCCGCACCTCTAGGCGTTTAATGCCCATGGAAGCGCCATCCGGAGGCCATGCGAAGGGCCTCGTATTGACTGCGTTGTTGGAGTCCGTATACATTATCTGAAGGATGTATTGGACTGTGTCCCGGTTGGGGGCGTCGGGGCAACGCCTTGACCCCGAGCGGCCAACATTTGGAGCCATCAAAGTACATGATCAATTGGGTATCGCCGTACTCTTTAGGGAGTTCGGCGGTCCATTCGACCCACGAAGTCGGCCAAAACCTGCGACTTAATAGCTCGTGCGTGGCTTATAGGTTATGTCGAATGGAAGGGCTCTATGGCCCATTTAACAATCCGACCCATCGCATCATTGTTGTTTATAATGTCGTTAAGAGGTACTTGGAAGCTACCGTTATCGAACACTCTTGAAAGTAGTGTTGCAGCTTCGGGATGCCATGAACACGCGTATGCTATCTTTTGATATTGTGGGTACGGGACTTGCATGGAGTTAGGACGGTGGACACATAGTAAACGGTCTTTGAAGAGGAACACTGTGTCCGTCCGTTTCTCGTTCGAAGGCGAGCACAGCGCTAACAACTTGATGTGTTGCGGCGATATATAATAACATTGGTTACGCCCATGTTGGTAGCGGCCAGGACGGTTGTTGCCAATATGGCTTTTATTTCTTTGAGTCCGGCCGTGGCAGCATCATCCACTCGAAGTGTTGATTGCCGGAGGAGGCGGTAAAGGAGTAGCGCCTTTTCTCCCAAGCGGGAAATAAAGCGGCTTAGAGCCGCTCGCATCGATCAATTTTGTATTAGTTTGAGGTCTTTTGGAATATCCAATTGTGGAGCTCAGATCTTGGCTGGGTTTACTTCAATTCCTCTACCGGGCACAATGAAGCCCAAGAGCTTTCCGGCTGGAACGCCGAAGACGCATTTTTCCGGATTGAGCTTAATGTCATATTTTCGGGTATTGTTGAATGTGAGCCTCAAGTCATCTACTAGAGTTTCGACATGCTTGGATTTGGCGACCACGTAATCTACATATGCTTCCTTTGTTTTGCCGATCTGGTTTGCGGACATATACGAATCATCTTGCTGATATGTTGCGGCGTTTTTGAGGCGAAGGGCATTGTATTGAAGCGAGAATGGGCGTATGGAGTGATGAATGTTGTTGCGGCTTGAGTGCGGCTCCGCCTTCTTGATTTGGTGGTAGCGGTCTGCGTCGAGGAAGCACAATGAGTCGTGTCCTGCTGTAGCGTCGATAATTTGATCAATGCGAGGGAGGAAGGGATCCTTTAGGCAAGCCTTATTAAGGTCTTTGAAATCAACACATAGCGCCGGGATTTATCCTTCTTTGGTACCATCACCAGATTTGCTAGCAGATCCGGATGTTTTATATCTACGATGAATCCGGCTTCGGAAGTTTAGCTAGCTCCTCTCCATGGCTTGTCTCTTGGGTTGAGCGCCCGAAGAGTCTGTTTGGTGGCTTGAATCCTTTTAGGATATTTAGGCTGTGCTCGGCCAGCCGGCGTGGGATTCTGGCATGTCACGAAGGGTGCCGAGGCAAAAATGTCCGATTTTCTCGTAGAAATTCTCGTAGTCTTGGCGTCTACATCAGGATTTAATTGTGCCCCAATGGGCCGTCTTTGCGAGTCCGTTGGGTGGACTTGGAATTTGACTATTTCATCCGCTGGTTTAAAAGAGGTGGGCTTGGATCTTTTATCAAGTATCACATCGTCCACATTCCTTGTGGGCGCATTGCGATGAGTTCCTCGACGCTAGTGCTTGGATAGTGCCTCGAGGGCTAGTCTTGACTGTCTTGTTTTGGTAGCGAGTGCTATGTTAGGATCACTAGCGAGTGATGATTCCGTTAGGTCGGGCATTTAAGCTTCATGTACCCATAATGGGGTATAGCTTGAAAAATTGTGAATGCCTCTCGCCCTAATAAGCGTGATATCCGCTGCTGAGCAGGGCCACTTGAAATGTGACCTCCTCGGACCTGTAATTGTCCGTGAGCGAACACTACGTCGGTGTGATTTTTCCTGTGCAGCATGCTTCCGGCTAGGATTATTCCTCTAAAGGTTGTGTTGCTTCGCTCAATGCGGTTCCAGTCTATTTCCATTTTTGGAGGGTTTCCTCGTAGATGAGGTTTAGTCGCTGCCGCCATCCATGAGTACCTTAGTAAAGTGAAAGCCATCCACTATTGGGTGAGGACCAATGCTGCTGGTGCTCGGGCTGTTGAATTTGGGTTAAATCCGGCATTAAAGGTAATAGCCGTGTCCTCCATGGATTTATTGTTGCTACTTGGTAGACTTGGCAAGGTTGCTTGAGTGTTCGTTTCGCATGTTATTTGATCTGAAAGTCTCGAAGGCTATTAATACCGTCTTTGGTGTTCTTTGGGCTGGGACTACGAGGCTAGAAGCTCTTAGCCACTTTGGCCTGCCGTAGTATCCAACATGCTCGAAGGCTATGAGTTGGAGTGGCGCCCTCTATGCTATGAATTTTGCGAGGTCCGTTTAGCCAACCCTCGATGCAGTTCCGTGCCCTTTAGGGGTTTTGTTTTTGATGTATAACCCGGTTGCTTGGTGATGATGCACCCTTTTATTTCGGACTAGGGCTGTATTGGGGCGGATTATCCCAAAATTTACTTTCGGTTTCCTAGCACTCTCCATCGCACAGTACTCTTGTACTATGGTCACCAAGTCAACAAAGCGTGTAATTTTCTGACGACTTATGGCGTTTAGGATTCCTTGTCCGTGCAATTATTGCAGAAAAGTGAGATTCGTCCTCCTCTCGGCAGTTCTTTATCCTGTCCATAACGGGAGGAATCGGCCCGATAACGATGTCTTTGTTTCAGCGGGCTCTTGCGGTCGGGATAGATCGCTAATGTTTGGGTGGGCGGGTGGAACTAGATCGGAACCCGTCAATTTAAGACTCGAGGGCGAGAAGTTTCGGACTCGGAAGTTTGGATTTTGAATGCTATCAATGAATCAACCCGCTGCACGACTTTAAGTTCAGGGCTTGATCGACATCCGTCCCTCTGCGGGAATCCGGCATGGAGGATCGGGAATCGGGCGTAGCTAGTCCTTAAGATAGAAGAAGAATCGCCGTATTGCTCCTCTATCACACCAACATGATGGGTAGCACAGGGAGAGTTGATCTCTCTCGGATCGATTTAGGCCCGATCTGGTCGTGATACGTGGCGACTCGAGGCGGCGATCACGATCAAGAGCTTCGTTTACGGAGGAGCTCGATCGGATCTAACTGCTTTCGGCAAGTTCGAGTTAACGTGAAGATTGGTTTCGATGACCGAGAAGTCATCGTCGTAGTGATAATGGCCTGTCGGTCATAAGAAAACCACCTAACGAAGAGTCGACCCGATGGCCAAGGCTCCTTTGGCGATAATATCGTCTTTAAAAGCGGGATGAGGCATCCTTCTGGCGGCTTGCGGAAGAACTCTCAATGAAAGCATCAATGTCGGTGTCAAAACCGGCGGATCTCGGGTAGGGGTCCCGAGCGTGCGTCTAGGTGAATGGTAACGAGAGACAAGGGACACAATGTTTTTACCCAGGTTTGGGCCCTCTCGATGGAGGTAATATCCTACTCCTGCTTGATTAATATTGATGATATGGGTAGTACAAGAGTAGATCTACCACAAGATCGAGAGGCTAAACCCTAGAAGCTAGCCTATGGTATGATTGTTGTTTTCCTCTGGACTAAAACCCTCCGGTTTATATAGACACGGATAGGGTTAGGGTTACAGTCGGTTACAATGGTAGGAGATCTAATATCCGTATCGCCAAGCTTGCCTTCCATGCCAAGGAAAGTCCTATCCGGACAAGGGCGAAGTCTTCAATCTTGTATCTTCATAGTCCAGGAGTCCGGCCAAAGATGATAGTTGACTATCCGGACACCCCTAGTCCAGGACTCCTCGGTTATCATTATTCCTTAAAGCATCGTGTCATCACAATAATCATCATAGATAGGAGGCATGCTTTCATCATAGTAATTTTGCTCATCAAAGCTTGGGGACAAAAATATCATCTTCATCAAACATAGCTTCCCCAAGCTTGTGGCTTTGCATATCATTAGCATCATGGATATTCAAAAGAATTCATAATAACAACATTGCAATCATGCTCATCATTCACATATTTTATGCCAAGCATTCTATGCAATTCTTCTTCTAGTACTTGAGCACAATTTTCCTTCCCATCATTCTCACGAAAGATATTAAAAAGATGAAGCATATGAGGCACCCTTAATTCCATTTTTTTGTAGTTTTCTTTTATAAACTAAACTAGTGATGAAACATGAAACAAAAAGATTCGATTGCAAGATCTAAAGATATACCTTCCGGCACTCACATCCCGACAGCGGCACGGAAAAGAGCTTGATGTCTACTACACAACCTTCTTCTTGTAGGCGTTGTTGGGCCTCAAATCTTGAGAGGTTTGTAGGACGATAGCAAATTTCCCTCAAGTGGATAACCTAAGGTTTATCAATCCGTGGGAGGCGTAAGTTGAAGATGGTCTCTCTCAAACAACCCTGCAACCAAATAACAAAGCGTCTCTTGTGTCCCCAACACACACAATACAATGGTAAATTGTATAGGTGCACTAGTTCGGCGAAGAGATGGTGATACAAGTGCAATATGGATGGTAGATATAGGTTTTTGTAAACTGAAAATGTAAAAACAGCAAGGTAACAAGTGGTAAAAGTGAGCGTAAACGGTATTGCAATGCTAGGAAACAAGGCCTAGGGTTCATACTTTCACTAGTGCAAGTTCTCTCAACAATAATAACATACTTGGATCATATAACTATCCCTCAACATGCAACAAGAGTCACTCCAAAGTCACTAATAGCGGAGAACAAGCGAAGAGATTATGGTAGGAGTCTGAAACCACCTCAAAGTTATTCTTTCCAATCAATCCGTTGGGCTATTCCTATAAGTGTCACAAACAGCCCTAGAGTTAGTACTAGAATAACACCTTAAGACACAAATCAAGCAAAACCTAATGTCACCGGATACTCAATGTCACCTCAACTATCCGTGGGCATGATTATCACGATATGCATCACACAATCTCAATTCATCTATTCAAACCAACACATAGAACCTCAAAGAGTGCCCCAAAGTTTCTCTTGGAGAATCACGGCAGCGTGTGCCAACCCCTATGCATAGGTTCAAGGCGGAACCATGAAGTTGATCACCAAAACATACATCAAGTGAATCACGTGATATCCCATTGTCACCAGATCATACGTCAAGACATACATCAAGTGTTCTCAAATCTTTAAAGACTCAATCCGATAAGATTACTTCAAGGGAAAACTCAATTCATTACAAGAGAGTAGAGGGAGAAGCAACATAAGATCCAACTATAATAGCAAAACTCGTGATACATCAAGATCGTGCCAAATCAAGAACACGAGAGAGAGAGAGATCAAACACATAGCTCTGGTACATACCCTCAGCCCGGTGAACTACTCCCTCCTCGTCATGGAGCGCCGGGATGATGAAGATGGCCACGGTGAGGTTCCCCCCCTCCGGAAGTGCGGAGCAGGGTCGATTGGTTTTTGTGGCTCTGAGAGGCTTGGTGGCGGAACTCCCGATCTAATCTCTGTTCGGAAGTTTTAAGTGCATTGAGTTATATAGGCGGAAGAAATGCGTCACGGGGCCACGAGGGCCCCGAGGCAGGCGTGCCCTAGGGGTGGGCGTGCCCTAGGGGTGGCGCGCCCCCACCCTCATGGCTTCCTCGTTCCTTCCTTGGCGTGGGGTCCAAGTCCATCGGGTGGCTTCGTTCAAAAATAACTTCTCTAGTTGATTTACGTTCCGTTTGACTCGTTTGATATTCCTTTTCTTCAAAACCTTTGAAATAGGCATAAAAGCAGCAAATCTGGGCTGGGCCTCCGGTTAATAGGTTAGTCCCAAAATAATATAAAAGTGGATAATAAAGCCCAATATTGCCCAAAGCGGTAGATAATATAGCATGGATCAATCAAAAATTATAGATACGTTGGAGGCGTATCGGGCATCTCTTTGGTCAGTTCAACTTTCCCATGATTTGGATCCGGGCTGAATATCCGGTGGGGATTTTATTTGTTCTCGAAAGGATGATTTGCACGTCATGCCTTCTTTCAAGGGATCTCGTTTGAAGTCCTATTGGAATTCCATCTCGGATGAAAAGCTATATCATATTTTGGATGGTTGGCAAGCAGGTTATTCTGATGCTGATGTTTCCTCTATGGTCCAGATCAAAGATGTGCCAACTCAGGAATATATTGATTCTCGTTTGCTGAAATGCTTAAGTTGCTCACGGTATGGTCATCTTGCCTCAGACTGCCTGGGTACATTTTGCCAACGTTGCATTCGTCTTATCGATCAATGTTTATGTCCTGACTATTAGTATGATCGAATAGATACATGCATATTGGGTCGTAATTTACATACCTGCCTAAGCGTGTAAACATAGTGATCATTATACTTCTAGTTGTCACAGGCTTAGGAGGTGCCGATTCTGTAGCTTATTGGGTCATCTTGCTTGCTATGGGGGTTGGAATGGGCCAATTTATTGGTGGCGGCCCAAGAGCTTCAAACAATCTTAGCCTATTTTTGGGAGCGGAAGATATCAGCCACCCAGGATGGCGGGATATACCGGTAAAAATCAGGGTTGGTTCTAGAAAGTGAAATAGAAAATCCCGTGTACAAGTGACGTGGCTCGCCCTCATTGCTTGTCGTCGACTCCT
>JAHIAM010012746.1:0-10660 GCA_021605205.1 Aegilops longissima
GTATAGATGGGAGACAATGTTGATGTTGTCGAAATTGGCCTATGAGCGGGGCAGGAAAGCGAGTCATCGTGTGTGTGATAGGGACTTCATGAGAGATCTAGAATAGATGGTGTGAGAACAATGTAAATCGAAACGATTATACATTAGGGAGCTATGCAAAGAGTCACGACATATATGTTCTGGGGAAGGAGGTGGGCGGTCCATGTGGGAGAGATAGAAGAGAGAGTGGTGCACAAGGAGACAAAGTGTGCTTGTTTGCATGGGGGTGGTGTGTGAGGTGAGTCTTGTGAGAACCACATAACTAGGGAGATAGGCGTTTGGGGCGCGTTTTGTGTGTATGGGAAATATACACTCTACATAGTCGTGTGCTTGGGTAAGAGAGATGCGGAGACCTAGAGAGGAGGGAAGAGATGTGTGCATGCAGAGACAAAGTGATAGAGACCTATGTTGGGGTCGGACTTTACAAGAGAGGGGTGTTAATGTGCTCGTGTGTTGGTGTTTGGGGAAAACGACTTCTCTTATGTGTGTGTGTGTGTGTGTGTGGTGGGGGGGTTGACTTTGATAAAGAGTGAGGTGTCTATATTTGAGGGACTTTAGCGTAATTGAGATATTGTGCACTCATGGTTGATCAATTTGTTTCACATTTGTACTATGAGATAACGATACTTTTGAACATCGTGATATACCTTGATGTACGAATTACAAACCTAAGATTGGAATTTTGGAATTGACTCCATCATTAGCTTTTGTAATTCATTTAAGCGGAGTACATTTTTAAGCCGGTTTCGTGATTTCAAATTCATATATCAAACCTAGAGATATACACATACGGGCATGTTCAAACTTTATAATCATCCACTTTATTCATACACATACACATTTTTGCTTTTGTCATCATATTTAGGATAAACACATTTGGAATTTCATTTGAATTGGACCGTATGATGGTATTTGCTTGTAGTAGCTCAATGATCCATATTTGAATTGAATGGACAATCTAAGTTTGAGTTGGAGACATTGATTTTCAAAACTTGCACATTTTTTGCGTGCAAAACAAACAAATTATCGGCCATGATATCATAGTCGGCGTCGAGCAGAATACTTATAATTTTAGGCGCCAAAAGCTTTCAAACTTCCCTCACATGAAATATCCGCCCAAAAGTTTAGCCTCGATATTCCTGTTTTACCCTGCCAATGAGCGGAAAAGGGCTGCTTTGGTAACTCCATTGTTTTCCCTCTTTGCCCCAACATTCTTCCCAGGCCTCCTTCCTCCCGCCCCCCCAACCACGGCAAGCCGCGAATCTAGTCCTCCGCCATGCGGTGGACCTCACACCCGGGATCTACCTTCCGCACCTTGGAACCCCAACGCCAACTCACCACTTCAGGAGCCGTTCGGTGGCGGCTCCACCGCTCCGGATCTCCTTGACCGCCATCATGGTCCACCGCACGGATCTGTTAAGGCGCCCTCGTCCACCCAGCGTAGGCCCTTCAGACTCCCTCGTCCGCCCCTTGGCTGGCCCTTCATACAAGCCCTCGTCCCGCAGAATCCGCCTCACCAAAGCATGTCAGCGCCCGAAGCCTTAATCCCTGCCGGACCCGCTCCACGCGCCATATTCAACTCCACCGCCCTGCTTTACCGGCGCCGCAGCCTCATCGAGTTATTTCAATTTGTACTCCTTGGTTTTCTCTTTATCGTGCAACTGTTCACTTACCAAGATGAGCTTTCTTGTATGTCGGCGCCTGTACCAGAGGCGCTTGGTGACCGGCCCAAACTCAACATAACCGAGCACCATCGGCGATCCTTAGCTATCAAGTATGACAGCGATACCCATATGCGCCGAGAATCGGGTACTATTATCCAACGGCCGCGCCTCGTTCACTTTCCTAGCATAAGCACCGCCCTTTGAATTTCTTGAGGGCATCATTCAGTTTTTCATGAGGCGGTTATTTTGCTTGCACGTAGGGCCATACTTACGGCGTGAACATGTTACATGTGCTAAATTACATACGTGCACATATAGTTAATATGCTTTAGTTTTGTTACGATGCCACTGTTGGTTCCATCTGTTTAATTTCTCTATGTTAATTACATTGCAAACTAGCATGTGGTTCCGCTCTTTTGTTCATTTTACCCTACATTTTCGATGCTAGCTATTACATCTTCTTCCCAAGTTGCATGACTAATTTGATGCTTCTATTAATTATGGGCTCAACCCCATCAAGCAAAATATTTGTTCTTTTGGGGTGGCACCTCGAACAACATAAAAATAGAGGAAGCAGATATATTATGTGTATGCACACCCTTCTTTCATTAGTTTAGATGAACCATTGATGATCAATTCGGACCGTTGCATTTTACCTAAATAGATGGTGCAGAATAAACTACAACAACTAGATTTGCAACCACGGGATCTTCCGATATCTTCAAAGAACATTGCAACCAGCTAGGCTTCACACAACATATGGTAAGCCGGTGTGTTTTAGTACATGTGAAATGTAATGCAGTGGGCTGCTTTCTTGGCTTGTGCCCTCAACGTGTAATCCTCCGAATTACAAATAGTTGGTTATGCCTTTTTTGTATTGCTTGATTGAATGCTTGTTTGTTGTTCGCTATACAGAGTTGGCCAATATATCAGCGATTACTGCTGTACTATCGTAAAAAATGCATGCCTATTTCATTTGAGTCCTTAACTTTTCCTCTCAACTTCATCACAAGACTGTCTTCGTAGTTTATATGAGGCCACACTTTTAAGTGCTTTCTCAGATTATTTCAACTTCTTAGATGCCTTGGCAACTTAAATATAGCGGTTGTACACTCCCTTTCAACTAGGGATGTCAGCTGGGTCCGTTTAATCGATTAAAGTCCACTAGTGGTATGATAGTTCAAAAAGTTTTTTGTTTTTGAGGAAAATGAACTAGGGAGGTAAAAACTAACTAGATGGGATGGCGGATTCGTTTATTTGCCCTTACATCCCTAGTTTCATCTTACCATTTTAATTTCTTTTGGTGATCTGCTTGAACCATTTAAATATAGTTTGCCATGCTCGGCAATAATTCTCCGTCGTTTACCATGTAAGCTTCTTGGATCATATGATAACTATCTCTTACTTATGTCCGGTGAAACCTTTCGAGGATGCCGTTCACACTAGGACACAATGTACAACCGAATCTATTTTGGAGCGATGTGCCATCCATGTTACGGATGGTAGCGATTCGGAAACACCGCGGAGGCGATGTGACACAAATATTATAGTGCTTGAGGCTCTACTAGAGCGAAAGAGATGGTGTGGCTGCCATGAATGAGGTAATCTTTATCTTGAGGCTGGAAATTACGGAAATTAGCGGACGCATTATGCAAACAACCCAGAATTGGAGGAAGTAAGAATGTTGCATTTGAAGGCGGAAGGTCCTGTTGTTTCGCTATCTGAAGCCCAAGGTAATCCGGTTCTTCTTTAGATACCAGTTGAAATTGTCATTAGATTATTGTACTTGCATGTTGTGTCATGTCTCTGAATGGATTATGTTGCAAGACCCCTATGTTGTCCATGTGTTGTAATGATCCAAATTTTTTAGGTGAGGTAATCCTCGGTACTTGTATGATTGACATAAGGTGAACTGTTTTTGTGTGAGCATATTGTATTGGATGAAATAACTGTTTGATCAGTGTATCCAACCTCTGAATTGAAGATCCGACATTTCTAAATCATAATCATATATAAAGGTGGAATAAATCTTTGTTGTGGTTTGAAGAAATAAATAACAAAAGCGTATAATTATCTTGGATATTAATGTCGAATACAAATTGGATTTGAATTTAGTTTGCGGAGTCCAGGAGCGTGAATGCTAATTCTCCCAAGTTTTGAGAACGGCTAAACACCCACTATAATTTGTGGGCTGCCAAAGCAAGTGTTTGCGAGATGGAAATTTGTCTACCACGACTTGACATCCTTATCGACGGATTTACTCTGCTTTCCGATAGGGTAGACTAGTAACTTCAATCAGGCGTGACACGCGCCTCTGAGCCCATTGACACGGTGGGCGTCAAGCGTGGGTGACAAAACACATTTGATTCAAGCTCGTCCGAAAGACATGTGTCTCTTCCTCCATTTCCCCATTCATAACGGTGGGTGGCAAAACAAACTCTCCTCGTCCGAAATGATGTAGCTAATATTTTAAATAGGGGCAGATGTAACTTCCATCGGGCGTGACACAACCGCCCTACTGTCAGCCCGTTCATACACTAAGCGCCAACCGTGGCGACAAAACACCCTCTCCTCCCGGAAATAGTTACGGAAAATATTTGGGAGATCTTGAGATTACCGTCCTATCCCCAACCGGCGATGTCCGAAATTTTAAGCAGGGGATAAGTTGTAACTTTCCCCCATTTCGGAAAGCGTCCCAAAGTTTGAGATCCCCCTCCTCCATTTCCCCATTCATACACCGTCGGGACGACAACCTCGCCTTTCGGCAGCCTCCTCCCGCCACCCATCCTCCACCTTGGGGCCGCTACCCCTACCCGTCGTCCCTTTGCAAGAGATGGGCGTCTCTCATCCGCTGGACCAGGATCCTTTCCGCCTCCTCTCGCTTCATCGGGCTCGTCCACCTTGCCGTTGCCGCTCCTCGACCGCCTCGTCCCGGCAAAGGATATATCCCCGACCGGCCGTCGCCGTCTAAAGTCTTCTTCCCGCGCCGACACCATCGCACCCAGCACCCTCAACGTTCGGCATAGGCCTACCGGCGTCGCAAGAGGTGGTACTCTTCCATATGTGCAAGTTATTGATCTCACCGGAAAATAGATCGTAATTTGTTTTTTACTTTTCTTGTCCGTACCAAATCGTAGTGGCTAGTTGAAAGCAAACATTGGTTGCGAAGTAGCTTTGTCGGTTTGCACCTTGGAATCCGCCATGGCACGGGCACTATACTCGTAAAGCTTATGGTTTCCCCTTTATATTCACTACCATCATCGTAGGTGCTTAGTGTCGTGCTAGCCTTTGCTCCTCAAGACCTCAACCCAAAGCTTACGTGTTGAAATCTGAATCGATATGATGCTCATATCACTAAAAGCAGAGCGTTTAATTGGTCACCTAATGTTCCTATATTCGTTTTGAAAAGCATGTCGCCACTTAGTTCAGCTAGTTCCACTTTCCTGATTTTTCTCTTGATGCTTAGGGTTTTCCCTTTTATCTACTCTACTATGATCTGCGTAGGTGCTTTACTCGTACTAGCATTACTCCACCCTTCAAGCTAAACAACACAACACTCAAATTGAAAGCTTAGTTGTTCAAATATGATTGTGATAGATCTGATATTAGTTAACCGACAATTTTAATTGGTTAGCTAAAGGTCCCCTGAGTTTCCAAATGCATGTCGCACATATAGAGACAACATAATTGCATTTCTTTGTCACTTGTTGACCGTACTTTCTTGTCCATACCAAATCTTAGTTGTTATTTCAAAGCAAACATCGGTTTGCTAACTACCCTTGCGGTTTCAGCTTCGATCTGCCATCCTTGCCACGGTCAACCGTACTCATCATGCTTATGTTTTCCCCATTTTATGATGACCACAATCAGCCCTCGTGGTTAGGTATGTAATACTTTCTCCACCCATCGAGCTAAACAAGCTTAGTTGTACAAATTCATATATGATATTATTGCTGATATTAGTAAAACGAGAGATGTTTAATTGGTTAGCTAAATGTTCCTACTTTAGTTTGAAATGCATGTGAGCCACATATGGAGGCCGGAAAGAATAGTATTTCTCTTCGCTCTGGTTCATCATGGGGCAACCGACATTGTATTGAAAGACTTGTAATATCTTCAATCTGCTTGCTCTTACTGCTCTTCTTTAAGATGATACTCTTCTCTTGCGGATTGTCGGTCAGTTGTTCTCCTTAGTATATTTTGAATCTGGTCGGTCGACTTGTTCTTCTTTACTATATGTTGAAGCTATCATCTGCGAAGTGTCATCACTTCTAGAGCTCTCATAAGTAGTAGGCCACATTATATTAATGCACACAACAAATTACAGCATGGCATCTTTTAAAAATTGGAGATAGCACAAAGGGGTTTGAGGAGGCGTATTGGATTAGAATCATACGCATTACAAAAAATCTCACTTGTTTTATGTTTTCATGCATGTGGATATTGAACATTATCAAAATGAATATGAGAATGGGCCGAGAGGAATATTGCGGGCGATCCTTGGCTAACAAACTTGGCATGGTGGAGGATGGCCTATCTTATTCACCCATCAAGGTGCTTGCTCTAACTTTGCAAAGTTGTATTGGTGCACATATTTTGCATCGACCTCTTGCATTACTTCTACTTTGTTACACCATCGCTTAGTTTAAGCATCATATATGAGTATATGCCATACCTATCCATTTTCTACCTATTCCATGTGTTGTCACACTATGTTTTTCGAGTCAAATGTTGTTCTTTCGTAATAGATGTCCAAAGGAAGAGGGTGAGTGCAGATCCTCAAGGAGTACAAACTAGGTATTTGGAAAAGGTAGTGATACTTTAAATCAGATAGATCAGCAGCCACAGAAAACACAGGCCCAATTGTACCACACTTTACCCCTACTCCGGTGGCCAAACCCTATTAGAACCTTGGGGCCCGCGTCGGTCTTCTATGATATCAATTCAAAATTTGAACTCCTAAATTTCTGCTTGTGCCTTACCTTCTCTCTTGTATGAAAACTAATTTCAGATGAATCTCCTTGCTCAAAGGATCATCGATCTCAAAACAATAATGGGCTCTGCATTGCTCTTGTCGTTACCTCTCTCCCTTTTGCCTTGTATTTGTACTTAATTAATTGCTATTTGATTATGTATCATCGATCTTTGAGCTTCATTATCCTTTGTTTCTTGCAAAATGTAGAATAATGGCAAGCTTATAAAGAATTTTCTTTGGGAATTTATTGAATTATCCTTCCATCAACATGGAGAAGGGCTTTGTCCGCCCGTGTTAACATGTAATGTAAGTTCATCCTTCTCAAGCCTTCAAACTTTGTTCTAGTATAGATTTGGATAGGCATCATTTCCTCCCTTTGTTTGCTTTGCTGTTTACATCTGATTGGATGTTTGCAACAACTACGATTTCAAATTGTAGTTGTAAAAACATGTTCCTTATCTTGAAACAGATCCATTTATTTGCTTATATAATTGTGAAACCTTCGTGTCTCCTTGTTTCTCTTTTAGACTCGTATCTCTTATGCCGAGCAGAACTTTAGGGAAGATAGTGAGCCAAACCATCTTGAGGACAGGAGATGACCCCAAGGTCTGTCTTGATGAAGCGGTGAGTTGAAGCTACTCACCGGCAGGTGTGAGACAACCTCTGCGATTGCTTCCTCAATCAGTTTAACTTCTTGAGTCTCAACTTAAGCGAAAGGCTTCTTGACTCATCCGACTTGAAGTCAAAGATGCAATGAAGATGTGGAGGACTCGTGCACCATCATGCCTTAAATCTAGTGTTGATGCATCTATCGTTGACCAACTGAGGTCTACTCAACTTCTTGTGTTTGGGGGCCCACTTGGCCAGCCTAGTGCCTTGGAAGTGCTCTCAGTTTTGTATATTCTTTTGTCGGCGTTTATTTGCACTAGTGGCGAACTTTGATGCCGATGGATGTAATATTGTGATAGCCTGATAGCCTAACGTAAGTTGCTTGCTTATTTATTTCCTTGTTGTCTTGTTTATTTGTTTGCTTGTAGTCATTGCAGTTCTTTTCCACGGTTTGCTAGTGGCTGCAATAACCTATTTTTAAAACTAGGCCACAATAACCATGGGCTAATATTCTTGTAGTGACACTGGGCCTCCTCTGGCCGTAAAGCGATGGGCCTTCTCGGCCATAGAAACAATGGGCCTTCTCGGGCGTATCATCAATTGGCCTTATCGTGCGTATGATCGATTGGCCAAACATGGGCAAACAGACGCATTATGGTTAAAGCGGGCTAGAGTTGGAATCGTCCATTCATGGGCCGACCATAACGGGCCATGTTAATACCGTTTGTTGGCCTATAAGCGGCCAGCGTATTAGCGGACCACAAATGGGCATTGTAACCACAGGCTGAATTTGGCCCTGCGAAAAATACAATAACGGGCGTAAGTAAGCGAATCTTTGAAATGAGCCCAAGAATAAATGGGCTCACGAAAGGGAAAGATAACATGGGCTGGAAGCGACCCAGCGGAATAACGGGCCGTTAATGGGTATAAAGTGATACCTTTGTTCATTCGGGCGGTTTCACCACGGGCCGTTAATGGGTGTAAAGTAACATTTTCATTCGGGCCGTTTCACCGGCCGTTAATAGGCCAAGAGTTACATAGGGCCTCATATGGGCGAAAGCGTCATGGGCCATACATGGGCGAAGTGAAAATGGGTTGGAATCATATTGGATGGCCAGGATGCGCTCTTGGCCTAATTGGATGGTATGCAGGCCTTGGGTTGCGGGCTGTAAATGGGCTATATGCGAACAGGCCGTTAACATGCTTTCCATGGGCTGGCCGCCACCTTTTGTCGGCGTTTTGGGAGCAGGGGTACCCAGACTTGCACTGCTGACTGCGGCATGGCTCAAGGGTGGCCATCGGCCATCTTCATCGGCCAAGCTCAAGACCCTCGCGAGGCCAAGCCTCATGAGGCGAGACTGACGAAGCATCCTCGGTGCGGCCTCGTCGGGCTGGCTCGGAGGCCGGAGAGATCAAGGCGTGGTACCTACGAGGTGCCCATGGCGCCAAGCCAGCAGACCAAAGGCGCCCGGCGTCGCCCGACCATGGATGTCCTCATTTCCTCTTTGGTGGAAAGGAGGCAAGCACGAACTAGAGTATCAAGCAAAGGCAACCATTCGGTGCAACAAGACCAAGACCAACACAGCGGCGGGAAGGAGGTCATCGTGGAGCCCAAGCCGGCGTCATCGTCGAGCCTTTGGGGCGGGACCAACTTTAGTCGGGATAAGTGTACTAGATGTTCCCCTTCAAAATGGCCAATTGTTGGCGCCCTTCCGCTCAATATTTGGGAAGAGGCCGGGGCCTTCCTATAAATAGGACTAGCCACCCCGGGGTGGAAGATCAGGGATCAGAATCTGGAGCAGGCTAGAGATCAAGCAATCTAGAGAGAAGGCGAGTCCCCTAGAGTTATTTGGGCAGAAACAGAACCCTCGCGAGGCTGTTCTTCCTTCTATTCATCAAGCCGGGGCAATCCACCACCCACACCTTTGGGTAGGGATTACACCACAATGGTGGCCGAACCAGTATAAACCTTGTCCCTTGTGTTGCTCTTTGTATAGTTTAGATCCTTGCGGAGGTGTAGGTAGGTAAGGGTGAGATCTCGTGTCACCCCAGTTCGAACCTAGAGGTCTGCGGAACCGAAATCCGACATTTAGTGCGCCGGTAGGGTGCAGGAATCCGCCCTTCACCCTGTTCTTCGCGCCCTCGCATCCATGTCGGCCTTCGTCGGCCGCGCCGCATCGGCCCATCCTTCTCGCGCGGAGCGCCCGTCGGCCGCCCGCCGTTCCCGTCGCTTTGCCGTCAACGCCGCCACCGGCCAGCGGAGAATGAGCGCACGCGTCCAGCATCCATCCGTCGGCGAGCAGCCGCCCGCTCTCCCTCACTCGCCAGTGGTTCTTGTCTCGCGCTCGCCCATGAAACTCGAGCCGTGCTCATCGAAAGCGAGCTCCTCTTCCCCGTCGGCGATGTCTACAAGGTAGCTCGACGCGTCGCCGAGCTCAAACCGTGCCGAGGCTCCCCCGCCTTCGCTCCGCCCCCGCCTTGCGCGGCGATGAAGCTCTGGGGCGCCTCAGCCGCCTCCCCTCAAGCGCCTTGGCCCCAAAGCGCGCGACCCGCGGAACCCGCTCCGTTCGGCACCAGGCCAGCACAAAGCTGCCAAGAGGTCCCTCGCCCCAAAACTGCCAGTGCTCCTGACGGCCCGTCCGCCAGCTCCTGTTCCGGCGCCAAGACCCCGCGGTGGCCCGGCACCGAGGATCCAAGATCAAGCCCTTCGTCACAAAGGTCTCCGTGGCCACCCTGTTTGCGCCTTCACCCGAGTTATGCGGCGTGGCCCGGCAAGTTCAAGCCAGACCTGCCTTCGCTTCGAGCCCGGCCGACCCACGAGTTCCTCCAGATTCTGAGCTGGGCATCGAAGCCCAGCGGGGGAGAAGGTCATGGTGAACTGGTTTCCCATGGCGCTCGGGGCGGTGTCACTTGGCTCCTGAACACGGCTCTGGCCGATCTCCTCCTGGGCGAGATCGCCCGCTTCATCGCCAACTTCAAGGCAATGTAACCGGCCTCTGCCGTGAGCAAGATCTGCTGCATCAAGCGCAGCAGGAAGACCCAAAAAGTACACGAACTTCAACAACGCCGCCTCAAGATTCCCAAGGTGACCAGGAGGCCATCATCTAAGCCTTTCGGTGTGCGTGGCGTCAAGATGAAGGAGGGGGTGATGAGAACATGTATCCGGGCTGTTCAACTTGGCGACCAAGTGGCGGGGAGGAAGGGCGCCTCTCCCTCCTCGAGCTGCGGCCCGACCGGGGAAAAGCCCAAGGTCAGGGCGTGAAGCCAAGGAGGCTGCCCGTTTTCCGGGGAACCAGAACCAAGCGAGGGGATCAGCCGGAGTCTTCCAAGGGCCAGTGCATTTACCACGACCTCCACACCCCCCCAACAAATG
>JAHIAM010012751.1:0-11140 GCA_021605205.1 Aegilops longissima
TCGCCCATTGCACACACCTCTTACTGTGGGGAGGCAGACCTAGCAACCTCCATTACAAAGGAAGTCCGTTCTGGGTCCAACCCGGGCGGCCCCCGGGCGTCAAAACCCGGTGAACCCGGACGTCAGTGCCTATAACTTTCCCGTAGTTGGTTAGTGTGTATAGACCAAATGGCGGACTCGGATCAAATACCAAGAACTTCGTTAAGCGTCTTATTTTGAAGTAGCTGCGGACGCCGACCGGGCAGGCCCACCTCTCACCTAGGCGGTCTCAACCTTCCTTCGCTCATACAAAGATCCACCACGGACCGTCGGGACAAAGGTCCTTTCATTTAATCTGTGAATCACTCGTGGGTGCTCCACGAGCCGACCCTACTTTAGTCACCACATGTATCATGTATAAAGTATATAGTATACCGTGATCACCTCCCAAGTGATCACGGCCCGATCAATATAGCATAGCAGACGGACAAGAATGTAGGGCCGGATGGAATACTAGCATCCTATACTAAGCATTTAGGATTGCGGGTAAAGGTAACTACGGTGTAGCAAGGCGAGCTATGCATCGAGGATAGGATAAATGGAAGCGATAACATGCTACACTAATCTAATGCAAGCGTTATAGAGAAGAATAGGCGATATCGGTGATCAAGGGGCTTACTGGTTGCTCGGCAAAAGAAGAAGGGTCGTCGTCGATGTGGCCGATCACGAGGTATCGACAACGGTCTCGGATCCTCTAGGAAAGAAATGGGAGGAACACAATAAATAATAGAGCAATCAAATGTAACAAAAGCAAGGCGTGGCAATATGTTGTGCTAGGGTGGCGTAACATAGAGATATGTATACGGCGAAGGAAACATCCGAGGAAAGTATCCCGGTGTTTAGCGTTTTAGGCGATGAACCGGAGGAAAGTTGCGTGTTTGCTATGCTAGGGATGTGTGGCGGACGAATGGACTGCGTGTTGTATTCGTCTCGTCGTTCTGAGCAACTTTCATGTACAAAGTATTTTCAACCGAGTTACGGACTATTTTTTATTAATTTTCAAAGTTTTAATCAATTTCTAGAATTATTATAATTACTATATTGAATTATTCCAAAACAGTAATTATTAAGTGTACCAAGAACTGTACCCATTTGTGGCGGAGAGGTGACCGGTGAGCATAGTTGACGGGTCAAGCCCGATCGGAGGTGTTGGTGGGCCACTGTCAAATGTCGATCGGTTTGTTGGACCGTTGTGTCAAAAGGGCCCATGGGACCCTCGTCATTGATACATGTTTTACTAAACAACATTTGATTAACTAATCGGTAGATAAAGTTATTAAGCGGTTATTTAAGTTAACTAATAAACTTACTAACTAATTAATTAATTAATTAACAATTATTATTTAATTAATCTCTTTTCGTTTTATTTTTGGCGTGGGCCCCATCATCATAAACCAGGGGCCTATCGGCGTCAGATTCTGAGCGGCGGCGTCTGGCGCTCTGGCGCGAGCGTGCGCCATAGCCACGAGGTGAACTTGCCGGGGAGGAAAGCGCGACCACGGTTGGGGCAACGCCCGCAGCGTGGTGGCGTGAGCAGGCCGATGGCCTTGTGGCAGCGAGGCCTGTGGTGCTTGGGCCCGACCGGCGACGTGCTTTCAGCGAGGCGAAAGCAGGGGCGGCGTCTGAGGAGTGGGCGGCCTGCATCCATGGCGGCCTTGACCTTGGTGGAGGCGTCGGCCGGCAGGGGCAAGTGGCGCAGCCTCACAATAGCCGGCGAGTCGGCGACCTAAGCGTCGGGGAGAATAAGAACAAAGGGAAGCGTTGATGGGGCTCACGTTGAGGCTGTAGGGTTAGGCAGCGTGCTCGGGGAAGGCGGATGGTCGAACAGCAGGAAGGAGAGACGGACGACGACAAGCCGTTCTAAGCGCTCCGATGACCGTGCGGAAGTAAACAAGCGGATCGATGTGGCCGGTGGGCCTTGAGGAGGATAAGCGTCGGTGGTGAGGTGAGCATGGCAACGTCTTGAAGGCGGCAGACGGTGGCGAGGATGTCGCCCCGATCCAATTGAGAGGCGGAGGAGGAGGCGAGGGAGATGGGGGTTGTGGGAGGGGACCAGTGGGGAATGTGCACTAGGGTTTGGGTGGGGGGTGGGGTTATCCGGCCGGGTGGGCAGTGGGCGCGTGGGTGCATGGGCCTATTATTGATTTGCGAGGTCTTCTTTTGTGTTATTTTTTGGTTTTGGTTTCCTTTTAGTTTTCCTACTATTTTAGTTTTATAAAATATAAAAGTGGCACCTAAAATAGTTTTACAAATTATGTCACTACCACAAATAATTTGGCACACTAGATAAAGTAGTTTGTATTGATTTATTATTTAAAGAGCATTGAAATAATTGTTTTACAACTTTTTTTAATTATTTTAGCGCATTCAGATATTTTATAAAAATGTGGATTCTCCATCATAATTACCTATACATTATTTGTCACCTCTAGAACATTTTTGTTTCAAGGTTTGAAAACTTCTACCGTTTGACTTTATTTTAAAATTGAATTTCGAATTGATTTGAACTACGCGAGATTAACTACAGTGACATGGCATCATTAGTAGAAGGTTACTGTAGCTTAATTATCCGGGCGTCACAATGGTTATGTTTCCTAGCCATTGACATGAGTTGTCATTTGATTAATGGGATCACATCATTAGGAGAATGATGTGATTGACTTGACCCATTCTTAGCTTAGCACCACGATTGTTTAGTATCGCTATTGCTTTCTTCATGACTTATACATGTTCCTATGACTATGAGATTATGCAACTGCCATTTACGGAGGAACACTTTGTGTGCTACCAAATGTCTGCGTAACTGGGTGATTATAAAGGTGCTCTCTGGTGTCTCGAAGGTACTTGTTGGGTTGGCGTATTTGAGATTAGGATTTGTCACTCCGATTGTGGGAGGTATCTCTGGGCCCACTCCGTAATGCACATCATTAAGCCTTGCAAAATTGCAACTAATGAGTTAGTTCGGGATGATGTATTCTGGAACAAGTAAAGACTTCCGGTGGCGAGATTGAACTAGGTATTGAGATCCGAGCAATCGAATCTCGGAAAGTAACATCCGATGGCAAAGGGAACCATGTATGTTGTTATGTGTCGGTGATAAAGATCTTCGTAGAATATGTAGGAGCCAATATGAGCATCCAGGTTCCGCTATTGGTTATTGGGAGGCGTGTCTCTTCATGTCTACATAGTTCTCGAACCGTAGGGTCCTTGCCAAAGTTTGATGTGATTATATTATGAGTTTATTAGTTTTGATGTACCAAGGTTGTTGTCTGGATGTGATGGCGGACATGGCGAGGAGTCCGAAATGGTGAGACATGAAGATTGATATATTGGAAGCCTATATTTGGATATCGAGTGTTACGGGTGACATCGAGTTTTGATCCCAAACAATGGCCATAGTGGGCCTTTGTGGAGAAAAGGAGGCGGCAAGGGCAGGGCGCGTGCCCTCCCCTAGTCCAAATAGGACAAAGAGAGGCGGCCCCCCCCCCTTCCTCTCTCGCTCCTCTTCACCCTCCTCCTAGTCCAACAAGGAAAGGGAGAGTCCTACTCCGGTGGGAGTAGGACTCCTCCTGCCACCCCTCTGGCCGGCGCACCTCCCCCTTGCTCCTTTATATACGGGGCGGGGGGCACCCTAAGACACAACAATTGATCGTGTGATCTTTTAGCGTGTCGGTGCCCCCTCCACCATAGTCCACCTGATATTCTTGTGGCGGTGCTTGGAAGCCCTCGTCGTAGAACATCATCATCGTCACCACCCGTCGTCTTGTGGAACTCTCCCTCATCACTTTCGGCTGGATCGGAGTTCGAGGGCGTCATCGGGCTGAGCGTGTCTGAACTTCGGAGGTGCCGTCGTTCGATCTTGATCGGTCGGATCGTGAAGCGTCGACTACATCAATCGCGTTGTGCCAAGGCTTCCGCTTTCGGTCTCAGATGCGTGGACAACACTCGCCCCTCGTTGCTATGCATCACCATGATCTTGCGTGTGCGTAGGAATTTTTAAATTACTCGTTCCCCATGATGGCATCGAGGCCAGGTTTTATGCGTAGATGTCATATGCGAGTAGAACACAAGTGAGTTGTGGGCGATATAAGTCATCTTGCTTCCGACATGTCATACTTTGGTTGGTATTGTTGGATGAAGCGCCGGACCGACATTACCTTGTCCGCTTCGAGACTGGTTCTGGCGTGCTTTGCACAATGGCTGGTGGGTGTCGGTTTCTCAACTTTAGTTGAACCGAGTGTGATTCGCCCGGTCCTTGGAAGGTAAAAGTAGCACCAACTTGACAAACTATCGTTGTGGTTTTGATGCGTATGTAAACGGTTCTTGCTAAGCCCGTAGCAGCCACGGAAAACTTGCAACAACAAAGTAGAGGGCGTCTAACTTGTTTTTGCAGGGCATGTTGTGATGTGATATGATCAAGATGTGATGAGATATAAGTTTGTTATATAAGATGATCATGTTTTGTGAAGTTCTAAATCAATGGCGGAAGCCTTATGGTTGTCTCCTTATTGCATAAGATGCATCGCCAAATAATTGATTTAGTTTATCGCTATGTGATAGCAATAATTGCAAGAGCAATAGTTGGCGAGGCGACCATTGACGACACATTGATATAGATCAAGATGATGGAATCATGGTGTCATGCCGATGATGATGGAAATCATGGCGATGCTTTGGATATGGAGATCAAAGGCACAAGATGATGATGGCCATATCCGTCACATATTTTGATTGCATGTGATGTTTATCTTTTATACATCTTATTTTGCTTATTGAGGTAGCTTTATAAGATGATCTCTCACTAAATTTCAAGATAAAAGTGTTCTCCTGAGTATGCACGTTGCCAAAGTTTCGTGCCCGGACACCCGCGTGATGATCGGTGTGATAAGCTCTCGTCCATCTACAGCGGGTGCAAGCCAGTTTTACGCAGAATACTCGGTTAAACTTGGCGAGCCTAGCATATGCAGATATGGCCTCGGAACCTTTGAGACCGAAAGGTCGGCGTGAATCATATAGTAGATATGATCAACATAGTGATGTTCACCATTGGCTACTCCATTTCACGTGATGATGGGTTATGGTTTAGTTGATATGGATCACGTGATCACTTAGAGGATTAGAGGATGTCTATCTAAGTTGGGAGTCGTATAGCATATCTATGTTTGTAGATCAATAGCTCGCGTTTAGCTCCCTGTTTTATTTTGATATGTTCCTAGAAAACTAAGTTGAAAGATATTAGTAGCAATGATGCGGATTGGAACCGTGATCGAGGTTTATCCTCATTGATGCCTGGAAGAATTATGTCCTTGATGCACGCTAGGTGACAAACCTATTGCGGAGCAATCGGATGTTATGAGCGTTTGGCTAGCTCAATATGATGACTACTTGATAGTTTAGTGCACCATGCTAAGGGCTTAGAACCGGGACTTCAAAGGCGTTTTGAGCGTCATGGACCATATGAGATGTTCAGGAGTTGAAGTTAATATTTCAAGCAAATACCGAGTTGAGAGAATGAAGTCTCCAACAAGTTCTATAGCTAAAAGATGGAGGAGAATAGCTCAAGCGGTGAGCATGTGCTCAGTTATGCAGGTACTACAATCGCTTGAATCAAGTGGGAGTTAATCTTCGGATAAAATAGTGATTGACGAAATTCTCTAGTCACCATCACCAAGTTAGTAGAACTTCATGATGAACTATAATATGCAAGGGATAGCGAAGCGATTCCCAAGCTCTTCGTGATGCTGAAATCGGCGAAGGTAGAAATCAAGAAAAGCATCAAGTGTTGATGGTAAACAAAACCACTAGTTTCAAGTAAGGGACAAAGGAAGAAGGGAACTTCAAGAAGAGCGGCAAGCAAGTTGCTGCTCAAGTGAAAAAACCCAAGTCTGGACCTAAGCACGGCGAGTGCTTCTCCTGCAAAGGACTGGTCCTTTGGGCGGAACTACCCCAAGTAATTGGCGGATAAGAAGGATGGCAAAGTGAACATAGGTATATTTGATATACATGTTATTGATGTGTACTTTACTTTGTTTATAGCAACCCCTCGGTATTTGATACTAGTTGGTTGCTAAGAATAGTAACTTCGAACAGGAGTTGCAGAATGAGCAGAGACTAGTTAAGGGTGAAGTGCGATGTGTTGGAAATGGTTCCAAGATTGATATGATCATCATCGCACCTCCCTATACTTTGGGATTAGTGTTAAACCTAAAATAAATGTTATTTAGTGTTTGCGTTGAGCATGAATATGATTGGATCATGTTTATTGCAATACGTTATTCATGTATGTTAGAGAATAATTGTTGTTACTTTACATGAATAAAACCTTCTATGGTCATACACCCAATGAAAATGGTTTGTTGGATCTCGATCGTGGTGATACACATTTTCATAATATTGAAGCCAAAAGATGCAAAGTTAATAATGATAGTGCAACTTATTTGTGGCACTGCCATTTAGGTCATATTGGTGTAAAGCGCATGAAGAAAATCCATGCTGATGGGCTTTTGGAATTACTTGATTATGAATCAGTTGATGCTTGCGAACCATGCCTCATGGGCAAGATGACTAAGACTCCGTTCTCGGAACAATGGAGCGAGCAAAGATTTGTTGGAAATCATACATCTTGATGTATGTGGTCGATGAATATTGAGGCTCGGGCAGGTATCGTATTTTCGATCTTCACGAGATGATTTGAGCAGATATGAGTATATCTACTTGATGAAACACAAGTCGCAACATTTGAAAAGTTCAAAGAATTTCAGAGTGAAGTTGAGAATCATCGTAACAAAATAAAAGTTTCTACGATATGATCGCAAGTAAAATATTTGAGTTCTGAGTTTGGCCTTCATTAAAACAATGTGAAATAGTTTCACTACTCACGCATACGGAACACCACAGTGTAATGGTGTGTCGAGCGTCATGTAATACTTTATTAGATATGGTGCGATCTATGATGTCTCTTACCGATTTACCACTATCGTTTTGGGGTTATGCATTAGAGACAGCTACATTCACGTTAAATAGGGCACCATCTAAATCCGTTGAGGCGACCGTATGAACTATGGTTTGGCAAGAAACCTAAGTTATCGTTTCTTAAAGTTTGAGGTTGCAATGCTTATGTGAAAAAGTTTCAACGATAAGCTAAACCCAAATCGAATGTGTCTTCATAGGATACCCAAAATAAAATGTTGGGTACACCTTCTATCACAGATCCGAAGGCAAGATATTCATTGCTAAGAATGGATCCTTTCTAGAAGGTTTCTCTCGAAAGAAGTGAGTGGGAGGAAAGTAGAACTTGATGAGGTATGTACTGCTCCCTTATTGGAAAGTAGTTCATCACAATCTGTTCCTATGACTACTACACCAATTAGTGAGGAAGCTAATGATGATGATCATGTAACTTCAGATCAAGTTACTACCGAACCTCGTGGGTAAACCAGTGAGATCCGCACAGTGATCGGTAATCCTGTTACGGAGGTCATGTTACTTGACCATGACAAACCTCGAACTATGAGGAAGTGATGATGAGCCGATTCACGAAATGGCTTGAGGCCATGAAATCTGAGATGAGATCCATGTAAGAGAACAAATTGGACTTTGATTGACTTGCCCAATGATGGAAGCCATTGAGATTAAGGATCTTCAAGAGGAAGGCGGATGCTAATAGTAGTGTTACTATCTACAAAGCTAGAATTATGCATAAAGGTTTCGACAAGTTCAAGGTGTTGACTACGATGAGAGTTTCTCACTAGTATTTATGCTTAAATCTGTCCAAATCATGTTAGATTGCTGCATTTTATGAAATCTGGCAAATGGATAAAAAAACTGCATTCCTTAATGGATTTATTAAAGAAGAGTTGTATATGATGCAACGAAAGGTTTTGTCAATCCTAAAGGTGCTAAGAAAATATACAAGCTCAACGATCCATCTATGGATGGCAAGCATCTGGAGTTGGAATATCGCTTTGATAAGTTGATCAAAGCATATAGTTTTACAAACTTCGGTGGCCTGTATTTACAAGAAAGTGAGTGGGAGCACTACAACATTCGATAAGTATATGTGAATGACATATTGTTGATGGAATACGTGTATTATTACGCAAAGCATAAAGGTGTTTGAAAGGAGTTTTTCAAGAAAGACCTCGTGAAGCTGCTTAATATTGAGCATCAAGATCTATGAGATGATCAGGCGCATAAGTTTTCAATGAGTACATACCTTGACAAGATTTTGAAGTAGTTCAAAATGGAGCGATCAACGAAAAGAGTCCTTGCCGTGTTTACAAGGTGTGAAATGAGTAAGACTCAAAGCCCGACCACGGCGGAAGATAGAAAGAGAATGAAAGTCATTCCTATGCCTTGGCATAGGTTCTATAAAATATGCCATGCTGTACCAGATCTATTGTATACCCTACTGTGATTTTGGCAAGGGGTACAATAGTGATCTTGGATAGATCCTTGGACATCGGTCAAAATTATCCTTAGTGGAATAAGGATATGTTTCTCGATTATGGAGGTGACAAAAGGTTAGTCACAAAGGGTTACGTTGATGCAAATTTTGACACTGATCCGGATGACTTTAAGTCTCAATCGGATACATATTGGAATGGAGCAATTAGCTAGAGTGGCTCCGTGCGAGCATTGTTGACATAGAAATTTGCAAATATTACGGATTGAATGTGGCAGACCCGTTGACTAAACTTCTCTACAAGCAAAACATGATCACACCTTACTACTCTTTGGGTGTTAATCACATAGCGATGTGAACTAGATTATTGACTCTAGTAAACCTTTTGGGTGTTGGTCACATGTCGATGTGAACCATGGTGTTAGAATCATTCTTGTTAATCTAGATTATTGACTCTAGTGCAAGTGGGAGGTGAAGGAAATATGCCTAGAGGCAATAATAAAGTTATTTTATTTCCTTATATCATGATAAATGTTTATTATTCATGCTAGAATTGTATTAACGGAAACATGATACATGTGTGAATACATAGACAAACAAAGTGTCACTAGTATGCCTCTACTTGACTAGCTCATTGATCAAAGATGGTTATGTTTCCTAACCATTGACATGAGTTGTCATTTGATTAACGGGATCACATCATTAGGAGAATGATGTGATTGACAAACCATTCCGTTAGCTTAAGCATACGATCGTTTAGTATTGCTATTGCTTTCTTCATGACTTATACTTGTTCCTATGACTATGAGTTATGCAACTCCGTTTACGGGAGGAACACTTTGTGTGCTACCAAGCGTCTCAAGCTGGGTGATTATAAAGGTGCTCTATAGGTGTCTCAAAGGTACTTGTTGGGTTAGCGTATTTGATTAGGATTTGCCACTCCGATTTGAGAGGTATCTCGGGCCCTCGGTAATGCACATCACTAAGCCTTGCAAGCATTGCAACTAATGAGTTAGTTGCGGGATGATGTATTCGGCAGTAAAGAGACTTGCGTGCGGATTAACTAGGTATTGAGATCTGAAGCGATCGAATTCGGGCAATAACTACCGATGACAAAGGGAACACGTATGTTGTTATCGGTCGACCGATAAAGATCTTCGTAGAATCTGTGGAGCCAATATGAGCATCCAGGTTCGCTATTGGTTATTGGGAGGCGTGTCTCGGTCATGTCTACAGTTTCGAACACGTAGGATCCATACGCTTAAAGTTTCGATGTGGTTATATTATGAGTTTATGAGTTTTGATGTCGAAGGTTGTTGGATCCGGATGTGATCACGGACATGAGGAGTCTCTAAATGGTGAAACATGAAGATTGATATATTGGAAGCCTATATTTGGATATCGGAAGTGTTCAGGTGAAATCAGGATTTTCGAATGCAGAGGTTCTAGGAACCCCGGGGCTTAATGGGCCATAGTGGGCCTTTGTGGAGAAGAGAGGCGGCAAGGGGCGGGCCGGCGTCCCCTCTAGTCGGAATAGGACAAGGAGAGGGGTGGCGCCCCATGAGGAGTCCGGATTAGGGGTGTGGGATAGCGAACTATAACCTTGGCGGACTCTGGACTATGAAGATACAAGATTGAAGCTTACGTCCGTGTCCGGATGGGACTTTCCTTGGCGTGGAAGGCAAGCTTGCAATCTGGGATTGTAGATCTCCTTCCGTTGTAACCAACTCATGCCTAACCCTCTCGGGTGTCTATATAAGCCGGAGGTTTTAGTCCGTGGGCGAACAACAATCATACCATAGGCTAGCTTCTGGGTTTAGCCTATCGATCTCGTGGTAGATCTACTCTTGTACTACCCATATCATCAATATTAATCAAGCAGAGGTAGGGTTTTACCTCCATCGAGAGGCCCGAACACAGGTAAAAACATCGTGTCCCTTGTCTCCTGTTACCATCCGCCTAGGCCGATTGGGACCCCCTACCGAGATCTGCGGTTTGACCAACATTGGTGCTTTCATTGAGAGTTCCTCTATGATGTCGCCATCGGGAAGGATGCCTCACCCGTCTTTAAAACGGCTCTATTGCTAAAGGGCTTTGGCTATCGGCCAAACTCTCCTAGGCGGTTTTCTTATGACGCTTTGTTAGGCCGCCGGCGATGACTTCTCGGGTCATCAAAAGCAATCTTCACCTCAACTTCGGAACTTGGAGCGGTTAGATCCGATGGAGCTCTCTTCTTTAAGCGAGCTCTTGGATCGCGCCATCATGAAGTCGCTTCTGGACTCGATCGAGATCAGGCCTAAACCCGATCGAGAGATTAACTCTCCGGTCACCCATCACGTTGATGTGGTGGAGGAAAAGCAGGCGACCCTCATCTATCTTAGGACTAACTATGTCGGATTCCCAATCCTCAAGCGGATACCAGCGGAGGTAGGGCGTCCTCAAGACCTGAACTTAGAGTGGCAGGGCTGATATGAATAACATCCAAGAATCCAAGCTTCGAGTTCGAAACTCCTTGGCCCTTGAGCCTCAGTTGGGTGGGGTTTGGATCAATTCCACCCACCCACCCGAACATGGCGATCTATCAATATTGGCAAGAGCAGAAGAAAGCATTACATCATTATTGGGCGATTCCTCCGATTATGAGGGATAAAGCCCAAGGGCAAATTTCATTCTTCGCAATAATTGCGGACATGGGAA
>JAHIAM010012753.1:0-20215 GCA_021605205.1 Aegilops longissima
GGGAGATGGGAATTTGTTAATGTCCGGTTGTAGAAAACCAAGTTGACCTCAATTAAAATACACATCAACAGCGTGTATAACGTGATAGTCTCTTCTCGTGGTCAGAAGTGAAGTACTGATGTTGGAGTTATGTCGGCGTAAGTGAGTTCAGGATCACTTCTTGATGGCTATTAGATTCACGTCCGTGCTTTGCTTCTCTTCTGCGCTCTCTTTTGCGAAGTAGCCACCATATATGATGATAGCTTGCGCTTGACTGCTCACTTTACTACTCTGTCCTTCCTATAAGCTTAAATAGTCTTGATCTGCGTGGGTGTGAGATTGCTGAGTCCCATGACTCACGAGATACTTCAAAAGAGTTCTGAGTTCGAGCGATGCCGGATGCTGGGTGACTCAGCCAAAGCTCAAGTGGGAGTTCGACGAGGCGTGGTGCGTTACTATGTGTCTTATCCTGATGATCAGTGGTGGTGCCCGATTGGGGCGATTCGGGGATCATGTAGCATTTGGGGTATCTTCTTTTATTTTGGTTCCGTAGTCGGACCTTGAGTGTACTCTGAATGATGGATGTTTATTTATATCTTTGTGTGAAGTGGCATTGTAAGCCAACTATGTATCTCTTTCCTTAATTATTACATGGGTTGTGTGAAGATTACCTCACTTGCGACATTGCTTTCAATGCGGTTATGCCTCTAAGTGTGCCTCGAAACCGTGGGAGATATATAGCACATCGAAGGCGTTCTAAGTTAGTGTCGAGCCTTCCCACTTCAGGAGCCCCCTACTTGATTGTTTCTTTGGCGTTGTTGAGTCTAGAATGGAAAATGTTTTTAGTCTTAAGTTATATATATATCGAATAGGATTCTTTTACTCCCCGATCCCTTAAATCGCTCTGTGAGGTCTCTGACGTAGAGTTTTGACTCTCCTCTTCTCAAATTTCACTAAAAAATTTGGGATCACGTGGGTATCTTGGAATCGTTCCATGGTTTTGTGGCGAGAACATTGTTCTTGGTGCCTCGACATTTAGGGGTTGTGGCGATGTCCGGGAGTTGAGCTCGAGGTGTTGTAAATCACAATTTTATCGTTGCGATTCTGGAATACGAGTTTTTACGACATCGAAATCTCTTTTTGTGCAGTTGTTGGTGAGATAACACTGATAGCCCGATCTTGAAGCGAGTCTTGAGAATATTGCCATGACTTGCATAACGGATGTTTTTTGAAATTAAGTTACCACGATTCAGAGATTTCTTGGTTATGTGTTGGCGGATGGATCAATGACTGGATCTAGGTATTGTTAGTTTGGGTGATATATTTTGTGTCCTGTATCCCCAACACAGTTATAATAGAAGAGAGTTTAGGAAGTTTATAAGTGGGAATTCTAGTAGCTTACGAGGATTTCTTTCCGAGCAGATGTATGATTTGAGATTGGGGTTCAGCGTCTAGTGGTCCGCCCATTCACAGTCGATTCTGGTGGTGCATAAGGCGTCTTAAAGAATCCTTGGCTATGCTGATTGGGGGCGTCTTGTTTGTCATTCGTGGACGTCCGCTCTCGTCGTGTCGTGTAGGCCCCTACCGTGCTGAACACTTTGTGAAATCTCTATCATGTGTTTGTTCGGCTCATTCTAGAAGTCAATCATTTGTTTTCAGTTGTGATATTCGATTTGTTTCTAAAGGCGGATGTTGTTTCCATATCTTTATCTAAGTGGCTTCTCACCTTAATGGGCGTGTGATGATTAACTTTGGAATTCATTAGTTCATTCTTGTTGAATATTTATTGTGAAGACTATATGTTGCAATTTCTATCCGTTGATTCTACTTATGTATTTGTCTATCAAAGGACTAGCGGATGTCACCCTCTTGAGGATGGCTCATGCGCAGCGTACTGAATCCGGATGCGCAATGATGGGGATCGGTCAAACCCTCCCCTCCTCCACCTCCTCGGGAGGCTGGCAAAGCTATCATGGCAGCCACCAATGCCAATGCTCGAGATGATTTTGCAGCTCTTGCAGAAGCGTGCTCAAGGGCAAAGGCGATCGAGGAAATCAAGGTCAAAGCAACAATCAGCCGCACTTTGCTACTCTCGGTCGGTTCCTCGCTAATCAGCGAAGTCTTTCAGTTTTACGTATCCGAGGCCCGACGGCTGACGATTGGTTATGGACATCTGCAAGCACTTTGATTGTAGCAATATGGGACACGAGGACTTTGTCAAGTTTGCATCGTTTCAACTCAAGGATCAAGCTCTTTGAGTGGTACCAGCCAATACAAAGATTCGGAGGAAATTCGTGTCATTACAGGATGAGTTCGCCCGTGATTTCAGAGCTCATCACATTAGAAAGTGTTGTTGAGAAAAGCGTGAGGAGTTCCGCAATCTCAAGCAAGGCAACATATGCATCTATCAATACAATATCCAGGTCGAGAAACTTCGCTGTTTTGCTAAGCAAGAGCGTGCTGATGAAGAAAGTATGATCTATCAATTCGGAGGTTGAATGCAGAGAAGATCTGCAATTAGCTCTTGTGCTTTTGAGCGAGATAAATATGATGATTTCTACAACATGGCCTTTGAAGCAAGAAGCTGCCCAGCTCAAATGTGAGGCTTCTTCTAAAAGAAGAATCGGGATGCGATTCGGTGTTCTTCTTCCTCTCAAGTGGTAGCATAAGCGTGAGAAGTTTTACCTTCCTCCTCCTCGTTCCGTCGACCTGTCGTGAGAAGAACTCAGGTGGTAGTGGATCTTACCCACCACCAACCCAAGCTATCGAGAACAAGTCTAATTCTCAAGCTCAAAGGTCAAGTGCTCCTTACCACCGTCAGCTCTACGAGGTGACTTGCAACAAATGTCGAGAAAGGTCACTATGCGAACAAGTGCTTCAAGCAGGCGCCTTCGCCTCCTCCTCTGTGAAATCTTCCGGCAATCACGTTGGTCGAGCATAATCCAAAGTATGCCAAGGTCGATATGATGAATGCAGCTCAAGCGGAGATTCTTGAGATATGATCATGGGTAATCTTCTTGTTAATGATATTCTGCAAAAGTCTTATTTGATCTTTGGTGCATCGCATTCTTTCATGTCATATCCTTTTGCGCCGAAGCACAATGTTGATGCAGAGATTCTGTCCAAAGTTATGCAAGTTGTTTCTCCGGAAGGCTTATGAATTCTAGTTTGGTTGCTCTAATGTCTCTATCAAGATGGGTGATTATAGATTTACTGTCTAAACCAATTGTTCTTGGTGACTTGGGATATTGATCTTATTCTCGGAATGGACTGGCTTTCTCGGCACAAAGCTTCAGCTTGTCTTGTGCCGCGAAATCAATTGACTCACTCTTCTAATGATGTGATCATCTATGCGCTCGTGATGAAACCATTGGTTGTTTTCTCTCAATGAGAAAGGTGAACTGAATGCTATCTCTCGAATTCGATCGTTTGCGAGTACCAAGATGTATTTCCAGAAAGAGCTTACGGGTATGCCTCCTCCTCGGCGAGTTGAGTTAGTTATCGATCTTGAGCCAACTTGAACCCGTTTACAAGCGTCCATACAAGCTTGTTTGATGATGCTGAAGGAATTGAAGAGCAGCTCAATGAACAAGAAGCGTCTGGGTTTGATCGAGACCGAGTTCATCTCCTTGGGGTTGTGGTGTTCTTTTTGTCCGAGAGAAGGATAGCGCGGACCGACTTTCGTCGATTACCGTCCATTGAATAAAGAAGACAATCAAGAACAAGTATCCACTTCCCAACATCAATGAGCTTTCGAGCAACTCAAAGGTGCTAAAGTGTTCTCCAAGCTTGACCAACCGTTATGGGTTATCATCGATTCGCATTCATGAACAAGATATTCCCAGAACAGCATGAGAACAAGCTTTGGTTCTTATGAATATCTTATCATGTCTTTCGGCCTCGTCAATGCTCCTCCAACTTTCTCTCGGATGATGAACTTCATTTTCAACCCCTACACCAATGAATTCGTTTTGGTCTATCTTGATGATATTTTGGTCTTCTCCAAGAATAAGAAGGATCATGCCAAACATTTGCGATTGGTGCTTAGACAAGCTCGAGAGTACCAATTCTGTCTGAAGTTCTCCAAATGTGAATTTTGGCTTGATGAAGTGCTTTATCTTGGTCATATCATCTCCGTAAAGAGCATCATTTGTTAATCGAGAAGGTGTCCGCAATTGTGAATTGGGAGACCTCCTCGGAATGTCAAGCAGCTCCTTGATTTTTCTCGGTCTTACAAGCTATTGCGAAGATTCGTTGTGAACTTCTCCAAGATTGCAAAACCTCTTTCCAACCTCCTCGAAGCATATGAAGTATATAGGGTCTCACAGATGTGGCGTTGCTTTCAATACTCTCAAGAGAAACTCGTCACAGCTCTGTCTTGACTCCTCTGATGAATCCAAGCCATTTGAAGTTTTACGTGATGCTTCTCTTCAAGGTCTCGGTCTTTGTGTTAATGCAAGAGAGAGTTGTGGCTTATACCTCCTCGCGGTTGAAGCCAGCAAGAAGAACTACCCATCCACGATCTTGAGTTGGCGGGAGTTGTCCATGTATTAATAGCGTGGAGACATCTCTTGTTGGGAAGGAAAGTGGACATTTCACCGATCACAAAAGTCTCAAGTATATCTTCCTCAACCCAACCTCAACCTCGGGCGGACTCGATGGGTGAAATGATTCAATAGTACAACCCAAGTATTGAATATACTCCGGGCAAAGCCAATGTCATTGCACCGATGCTTTGAGCGAGGAAGGCTTACTTGCAGTCTAATCCTCAAGCCCTTTCAGTAGGATGCTGCGTGAAGCTTTCCATGGTGAATCTTCAAGTTGTTCCTCAAGGCTTTCTTGCCAACCTCATAGTCTCTCTACTTTGGAAGATCAGATTACGTGAGGCTCAACCACTGGATACCATGGTGAAAAAAGGTGAAGCGTGGTATCGACAAAGGGCATTTCAAGTATAAGTGCTTCCGTTGATGACAAAGACACTCTTTTTCTTTGAGGACGGATTGTGGTTCCTAAGGGTGATCTGAGAAAAGTCATTATGAGCGATGCTCACGGTCAGCTTCTATCCATTCATCTGGAAATGCGAAGATGTACCGAGGATCTCAAGCGGTCTTATTGGTGGACTCGAATGAAGCGAAATTGCTCAATTAAGTGAATAGATGTGATGTCTGCGAAGAGTGAAAGCGGAGAACACCAAAGACCCGCTGGTCTCCTCCAACCTCTTGCTATTCACGAATGGAAGTTTGATCATATTGAAATGGACTTATTGGCTGGCTTTCCAAAGTCCAAGCGTGGAAATGATGCTATCTTCGTTGTCATTGACAAGCTTACTAAAGTGGCTCATTTCTTCCTATCAAAGAATCCATCCACAAGAGCTTCGAGTTGGCGAGCTATACACCTCAGGATTGTCTCCTTGCGGCATTCCACAAGTGATCTCTTGAGACCGTGGCAGCATCTTTACCTCAAGTTTTGGGATTCTTTTGAAGGCCATGGGCACCAACATTCGTTTAAATACTGACTTTCCATCCTCAAACAAGTGGCCAGCCAGGATGAGCGTAAATCAAATCCTTGAAGATATGCTCAGAGGCTTGTGTCATTTCTTTCGGTATGAAGTGGGAAGATTGTCTTCCATATGTCTGGGTTCTCCTACAACAACGACTTCCAAGCGAGTTAGGCGCAAGGCCCATTAAATTCTCTATGGCGGAAAGTGCCGTACTCCTCTCAATTAGTGCGAGGCAGGTGAAGCGTAACAACTTAGCAATGACTTGATCACGCAGGCGAGAAGAAATGTGCCAAGTCATTAGTGAGAATCTCAAAGCAGCGCAATCGCGCCGGAAAAACTATTATGATGATAAGCACCGTGATGTGGCTTTTGAAATCGGAGACCATGTCTACCTCGCGTCTCTCTCAATGAAAGGCACTTTAAATAAACCCGTATCAAAGGAAGCTTGCCCCTAGATCGTGTGTCCTTTCAAGATCATTGGAAAAAAGCGATCTACGCTTATCAACGAAACTTCCATCCAACTTTGCAATGCGTGCGATGTGTTTCACGTGTCACAACCGCAAGTGCTTCAAGACTCTGAGCAGCACTATCAACCGAAGAGATTGACCTTCAAGAAGATCTCTCTTATCATGAAGCACCCGTTGCTATTCTTGAAGAAACGGCGCAAGACTACGCAACAAGTCAATCAAATTCCTGAAAGTGAAGTGGTCACACCGTTCCAAATATCCAGGAGTTCTTTAGTCCTAGATCTGGGGCCGAGATCCTCTTATAATCAATGGAGTGTTGTAACACCCGGAGTAACTTTCCATATTTGTAACTCAACTCTTGCCATTTCGGCATTGTGATATGATATTCCCTCCGTGGTTGGGTTTTCTCCTTTTGCTTTTGTCCATGTCATTACATTTTTTATCATGCCATCATATTGCATCGCATTTGCATACGTGTTAATCTCATGATTCGAGCATTTTTCCCGTTGTCCGTTTGGCAATCCGGCACTCCCTATCTCCGTGGCCCGCACGTTTTTCTGTATGCGGGTACAAAACCGACTCGAAATGGACCGAGGGTTTGTCTAGTGGCCTTGGTATACCACCCGTAGACCACCGGTCAAGTTCGGAGTCATTTGGAGCTCGTTTGGTACTCAGCGGTTAACTTAGCACTCTGCAATGGCCTCTTTTAAGTTGCAGCCCAACACCTCAAACAGCCCAATAACCCATCTAAGTCACTTCCATGCTCTCCGTCGTTCGATCCGATGATCGTGTGGTAACTTCACCTCATTTGGACTCTCCTAGCTCCCTCTACCTATAAATATGCCTGCTCTCTCGAGAAATTAGCGGATCAATTCTACCCTAACCCTAACCTTCTTCTTCTCATGGCGGGCCCAGCGTCCGCATCTTGCCGGGCACGTCACTGCGCCGCCTCCCTCAGCCACTCACGAGCGCCGATCATGCCGCCGGGACCTCTCTCTCTCCTCCCTTGGCTAAGAGCATGAGCAGTCAACTCTCCAGGCCGAGGTCGCACGCGCCATGGCCTGCCACCCCAGCCTCCGCCGCTCCGCACCTCGCTGCTGGGCACCCGCCGGCAGCCTTCCCCGCCTGCCCTACATGCGCGGCCCAAGCCAACCCTTCTCGCCGCCTTGCGCCAGCCCGCCTCCGCGCATGCCCGTGACCCCGCCTCCACTCTGCCGCCCAGCGCTCCCTCGCCTTCCTCCTCTGCTTCAAACTCGTGAGCCGTCCCGTCGCCCGATCCGATCAGCGGATCAACCTTGATTGACTTCTCTTCTCCCCCTCTTTTTTTTCTCTAAGTTTTTTCATCTCGGTGATTTTGTTGCATTTTCAACGTAGTGTATTTTTTGCATCTGTGGCTCCATTTTGCGTATAATATATCAAAATGTTAAGCCTCGAAGAGTAGATCATTTCATCTCATTGCATTATTTTCATTTGAGCTCATCTTGATGCCCGAAATGCTGTTGGAAGAGTGCTATGTGATGTTGGTTTCTATTTCTTAACAGAACTTGCACTTTTATTATTTTTGCCATGATTGATGTGTGCACCTATGAATTTGAGTCCTACATGTGTTTTGAAATATGCCATTGCCATCTTTCCAGGGTGTATGCCATGTATTTTGTGATCTATGTGGTGACTAGCACAAGCTTGCATGAGTAGGTGTCCTGATGTTTGTGTTTTCAGCCCTGTTTAGCTGATATTTTGATGCCATATTAACTTGATGCTACCAGAATCTATGCATATTTTGAGATACTTCAGTATGGATGTTTTGTAAAGAATGTCTTGCTCTATCCATCCATGCCTTTGTTTATAATTATGGAGTGCCATAGCTTGAGTCAATCGAGAGCTACTTTTGCTATCAAATGTTTCCTGGCAGATTGTTTACAGGTTATTCAATTTTGCCTAGGTTGTTGTGGTTGATCCATGTATGCTATGTTATTGTTCTTGCCATTATGTCTTCTATGCCATGTCTTCTTGATGTATGTATGCTTAGTTTATCATATAAGGCTCTGTAGTGAGTGCATTGAGCTTGTTAAACATGCCTACTTGTTATCAGTTTTGACATGTCATGTTGCTGAATCTATTAGCAGAACTTTCAATATTGACATGGGTTATTTACTATATTTTCTGATCCTTTTTGGCTTATGGTCAGTAAGGGACTTTTGTTCTATGCTTTGAGTAGATTCATGCCATGCCATGTTTTGCTATTTTAAGATCCTGTAGCATGTAGTTTTTGCTGCTCTGAACATTGCAACCTGATGCTTTTTTGCCATGTCAGCCTGATACTTTGTGCACTTTTGCCATGCTTGTTTGAACCTGTTATGATGTGAACTAGCCGTAGCTCAGTGCTCATCTTTTGCCGAGCATCTTGTGTAGATCACTGCCATGTGCTTTGTTGATACGTTTAGGTGCAGTAACTTATTATTTAGCACTTGCTAAGTGGCATCATGCTGTTAATGGCAGATTTGTACCATTCTTGTTTTACTTGTCATTTCCAAACCGTGCATCCGATTCGGTGATCTTTATATCGATTTCATTGAAATCATCTCATCTTTCAGTGGCATACTTGGTTTGCCAAGTTGATGCCTAGTTCATCATTTTCCTTCGGGCCATCATCGCATTGCATATCACATCTCGCATATCATGTCATGTTTTGCATCATGTTGCTTGTGCATTACCGTGATTTATTATGGTTCCTTTGTTTGTGTTGTTGCTTTGGGTGAGCCGGAGGCGAATGCGTGAACGAGGAACCTGTTGAGAAGCAACTTCGGGATCAAGCTTTTGACAACTCACGAGAACATTAAAGGCAAGATGACCACCACCCTCGAAATCACTTCTATCTTTGCTATCCTAGTTGCTGCGCTCTTTTGATATGCCTATGCTGTGATGCCTACCACTTGCTATATCATGCTACCCATATTGCCATGTCACCCCTAACCATCCTTTTCCTAGCAAACCGTTGATTGGCTATGTTACAGCTTTACTCAGCCCTCTTATAGTGTTGCTAGTTGCGGTGAAGCTGAAGTTTGTTCCTTGTTGGAACATGGAGATGTTGTTCCTTTTGGAACATGGTTGCTTGTTGGGGTTATCACAATATATATATATCTGTTATAATTAATACATCTATATACTTGGTAAAGGGTGGAAGGCTCGGCCTTATGCCAGTGTTTTGTTCCACTCTTGCCACCCCTAGTTTCCGTCATGCGGTGTTATGTTCCTTGATTTTAGCGTTCCTTACGGTTGGGTGATTTATGGGACCCCTTGACGGATTCGCTTTGAATAAGACTTCGTCCAGCAAGGCCCAACTTTGGTTTTACCAGTTGCCACCTAAGCCTTTTCCCCGGGTTTTGGCCGAGGTCATCTTTATTTAACCGCCCGGACCAGTGCTCCTTGAGTGCTTGCCGCAACAAGTAAACTAGCAGGGGAGGCCACAGAAACTTCGAGGCTTGGTTTTACTCGTAGGATGTCTCATCGGGTGTGCCACCGAGCGAGATATGTGCAGCTCCTATCGGGAATTGTCGGCTGTCAGGCTGACTTGCTGGTCTTGTTTTATTCTTTGTCGAAATGTCTTGTAGTCCGGATTCCGAGATTGATCGGGTCTTCCGGTGAAGAATATCGCCGTTGACCGTGAAAGCTTATAATGGGCTAAGTTGGGACACCCTGCGGGGTAATATCTTCGAAAGCCGTGCCTTGATATATGGCGGATGGGAATTTGTTAATGTCGGGTTGTAGAAACCCAAAGTTGACCTCAATTAAAATACACATCAACGCGTGTGCAACGTGATGGTCTCTTCTCGGTGAGTCAGGGAAGTGAACCGATGTTGGAGTTATGTCGGCGTAAGTAGTTGGGATCACTTCTTGATGGCTATTAGATTCACGTCCGTGCTTTGCTTCTCTTCTCGCTCTCTTTTGCGATAGCCACCATATATGATGATGGTTTGCAGCTCCACTTTACTACTCGTCCTTCCTATAAGCTTAAATGGTATTGATCTACGCGGGTGTGAGATTCTTTGAGTCCTCGTGACTCACGGATACTTCAAAACAGTTGCAGAGTTCGGCGATGCGGTCACGGTGACTCAGCCGAGCTCAAGTGGGAATTCGACGAGAGCGTGGTGAGTTACTATGTGTCTTATCACGATGATCAGTAGTGGTGCCTGATTAGGGCGATTCGAGGATCAATGTAGCATTTGGGGTATCTTCTTTTATTTTTGGTTCCGTATTCCGGACCTTGAGTGTACTACGAATGATGGATGTTTATTTATGTCATGTGTGAAGTGGCGTTGTAAGCCAACTATGTATCTCTTTCCCTTAATTATTGTTGGGTAACGTGGTAATTTCAAAAATTTTCCTCACGATCCACCGACCATGGTGATAGCATAGCAGCGAGAGGAGAGTGTCCGTCCGCGTACCCTCGTGAACCAGCAAGCGTTATAATACTTAGCGGTTGATGTAGTCGTCCGTCTTCCGATAAGACCGATCAAAACACCGTTACTCCGGCACCTCGAGTTCTTGCACTGCGTTCATTTCGATGGCGATCCCGAACTCGATCCAGCAAAGCGTCGGGGAAGGAGTTCCGTCGACGCCAGCAAGCGTGGTGACGATCTTGATGTTCTACCGTCGCGAGGCTTAGCCTAAGCACCGCTACAATATGACCGGAGGTGGAATATGGTGGAGGGGCACAGCCTGCAGCTGAGAGCGATCACGAAGATCAATTGTGTGTTCTAGGGGTGCCCCCCTGCTGCGTATATAAAGGAGCAAGGGGAGGGCAGCTTGACCTTGAGGCGCACCAAGGAGGGAGTCCTCCTCCTAGTAGGATAGAACTCCCTTTCCTAATCCTACTAGGAAGAGGAAGGGGAAGGAAAAGAGGGAGAGGGAGAGGAAGGAGCTCGCCCCCTCTAATCAGTCGGACTCCCCCATGGAGGCGCACCACCTCCTGAGTGCGGCCCTCTCTCTCCCTCTTGGCCCAATAAGGCCCTTAACTTCCCGGGAGTTCAGGTAACCCCTCGGCACTCCAGTTTTCTCACGGACTTCGGAACCTTTCAGGTGTCGAATATAACCATCAATATATCAATCTTTATGTCTCGACCATTTCCGAGACTCCTCGTCATGTCCGTGATCACATCGGGACTCCGAACTCCTTGGTACATAAAAATACATAAACTCATAATAGAACGTCATTGAAGCCTTAAGCGTGCGGACCCTACGGTTCGAGAACTATGTAGACATGACCTAGAACTATTTCTCGGTCAATAACCAATAGCGGAACCTGGATGCTCATATTAGTTCCTACATATTCTCGAAGATCTTTATCGGTCGACCGCGCATAACAACATCGTTGTTCCCTTTGTCATCGGTATGTTACTTTCCAGAGATTCGATCGTCGGTATCCAATACCTAGTTTAATCTCGTTGCTAGGAAAGTCTCTTTACTCGTTCGTAATACATCATCTCACAACTAACTAACTGGTTGCAATAGCTTGCAAGGCTTATGTGATGTGTATTACCGAGAAGGCCTAGAATACCTCTCCGAGCAATGGGGTGACCAAAACCTAATCTCAAATCGCCAACCCAACAAGTACCTTTGGAGACACACTGTAGTACTCCTTTATAATCACCCGATTCACGTTGTGATGTTTGGTAGTACCCAAAGTGTTCCTCCGATGGCAGGAGTTGCATAATCTCATAATTACTGAGGAACATGTATGGGTCATGAAGAAAGCATTAACATACTAAGCGATCAAGTGTTAAGCTAACCGGAATGGGTCATGTCAATCAGATCATTCAACTAATGATGTGACCTTGTTAATTAAATAACAACTCCTTGTTCATGGTTAGGAAACATAACCATCTTTGATTAACAAGCTAGTCAAGTAGAGAGGCATACTAGTGACATCTTGTTTGTCTATATATTCACACATGTATTATGTTTCCGGTTAATACAATTCTAGCATGAATAATAAACATTTATCATGATATAAAAATAAATAATAACTTTATTATTGCCTCTAGGGCATATTTCCTTGATCTCCCACTTGCACTAAGTCGATAATCTAGATCACATCACCATGTGATTAACATCGATAGTTCACATCATCATGTGATTAACACCCATAATTCACATCGCGTGACCAAGACCCAAAGGTTTACTAGATTGAGTAATCTGATTCACATAGCTATGTGATTAACACCAAGATTACTAAATTGTGATCATGTTTTGCTTTGTGAGAGAATCTTAGTCATGCAGGTGCTACGCCACATTCAGATCCATTATGTATATTGCAAATCTCTATGTCAACAATGCTGCTTGCGGAACTACTCTAACTAATTGCTCCACTATCAATATGTATCTAGATTGAGACTTAAAGTCATCGGATCGGTGTCAAAACTTGCAGCGGCGTAACCCTCTACTGGCGAACCTTTTATCACTTCCATAATAGAAACATATCCTTATTCCATTAAGGATAATTTTGACCGCTGTCCGATGATCTATTCCTAGATCACTATTGTACTCCCTTGCCAAACTCAGTGCAGGGTATACAATAGATCTGGTACTGACATGGCATACTTTATAGAACCTATGGCCAAGGCATAGGGAATGACTTCCATTCTATTTCTATCTTCTGTAGTGCCGTTGGTAGTTTTGAGTTTTACTCAATTTCACACCTTTGTAACGAGCAAGAACTCTTTCTTTGGTTATTCCATTTTGAACTACTTCAAAATCTTGTCAAAGTATGTACTCATTGAAAAAAACTTATCAAGCGTCTTGATCTATCTCTATAGATCTTAATGCTTCAATATATAAGCAGCTTCACCAGGGTCTTTCTTTAAAAACTCCTTTGAAACACTCCTTTATGCTTTGCGAGAATAATTCTACATTATTTCCAGATCTACAATATGTCATTCACACATACTTATCGAAATATTGTAGTGCTCCCTCACTTTCTTGTAAATCACGAGGCTTCATGACATGAAGTCTGTAAAACTATATGCTTTGATCACACTATCAAGCGTTTATTCAACTCAAGAGATACTTGCACCAGTCCATAGATGGATCGGCTGGAGCTTGCACATTTTATTAGCTCCTTTAGGATTGACAAAACCTTCTGTTGCATCATATACAACTCTTCTTTAACAAATCCATTAAAGAATGTATTTTTGACATCCATTTGCCAGATTTCATAAAATGTGGCGATTGCTAACTATGATTAGGACTTAAGCATCGCTTCTGATTGAGTAAATCTCATTGTAGATCAACACCTTGAACTTGTCGAAAACCTTTACTGCGACAAGTCAGAGCTTTGTAGATAGTAATACTACTATCAGCATCTGTCTTCCTCTTGAAGATCCATTTATATAATATGGCTTGCCAATCATCCAGGCAACTCCATCAAAGTCCACACTTTGTTCTCATATATGGATCCCATCTAGAGATTTCATGGTCTTAAACCATTTAGCGGAATCTGGGCTCATCATCGCTTCCTCATAGTTCGTGGGTTCATCATGGTCTAGTAACATGACTTCTAGAATAGGATTACCACTACCACTCAGTGCGGATCTTACTGCTGGAAGACCTCCGAGGTTTAGTAACAACTTGATCTGAAGTTTCATGATCATCATCATTAACTTCCTCACTAATTGGTGTAGGAATCCTTGGAACTGATTCTGTGATGAACTACTTTCCAATAAGGGAGAAGGTACAATTACCTCATCAAGTTCTACTTTCCTCCCTCCACTTCTTTCGAGAAAACTTCTTCTCTAGAAAGGATCCATCAACAACAAATATCTTGCTTTCGGATCTGTGATAGAAGGTGTACCCAATAGTTACCTTTGGGTATTCTATGAAAGGCATTTCTCCGATTTGAGTTCGAGCTTATCGGGTGAAAACTTTTCACATAAGCATCACAACTCAAACTTTAAGAAAGACGGCTGACGGTTTCTGCTAAACCATAGTTCATACGGTGTCATCATCTCAGCAGTTTAGAATGGTGCCCTATTAAGCGTGAATGCAGTTGTCTTTAATGCATAACCCCAAAAGCGATAGTGGTAAATCGGTTAGATACATCATAGATCGCACCATATCAAAATAAAATGCTGTTCTGACGTTCGGACACACCATAATGTTGTGGTGTTTCCGGTGGCGTGGATGTGAAACTATTCCACATTGTTTTTCATTGAAGACCATACTAATAACTCAAATATTCATCTCCACGATCGGATCGCGAAACTTTATTTTTCTTGTTGCGATGATTTTCCACTTCACTCTGAAATTCTTTGAACCTTTCAACTATTTCAGACTTATGTTTCATCAAGTAGATATACCCTTATCTACTCAAATCATCTTGTGAAGGTCAGGAAAAATAACGATACTTGCCACGAGCATCAACTTTCATTGGATGCATACATCCGGTATGTATTATTTCCAATAAGTCGGTAGCTTGTTCCATTGTTAGGAAGCGGAGTTTTAGTCATCTTGCCCAAAAGGCGCGTTACTTAAGCATCAAATGATTCATAATCAAGTGATTCCAAAGTCCATCGGCATGGAGTTTTCTTCATGCGTTTTACACCAATATGACCTAAGCAATGGTGCCACAAATAAGTTGCACTATCATTATTAACTTTGCATCTTTTGGTTTCAATATTATGAATATGTGTATCACTATGATCGAGATCCAATGAACCATTTTCATTGGGTGTGTAACCATATAAGGTTTTATACATGTAAGCAGAACAACAATTTATTCTCTTACTTAAATGAATAACCGTGTTGCAATAAACATGATCAAATCATATTTATGCTCAACACCAAATAACACTTATTTGGTTCCACACTAATCCAGAAAGTATAGGGGTGTCGATGATGATCATATCAATCTTGGAACTACTTCCAACACTCATCGTCACTTCCCCTTCAACTAGTCTCTCTGTTATTCGCAACTCACTTTGATTTACTACTCTTAGCAACCGAACCGTTATCAAATACGGGGGTTACTTCGAACACTAGTAAAATACACATCAATAATTTGTATATCAAATATACCTTTGTTCACTTTGCCATCCTTCTTATCCACAAAATACTTGGGGTAGTTCCTTCCGGTGACCGGTTCCATTGTAGCAAAAAGCATAGTCTCAGGCTTAGATCCAGACTTGGGCTTCTTCACTCGGCAGCAACTGCTGGTTCTTCTTGAAGTTCCTTCTTCTTCCCTTTGCCCTTTTCCTTGAGACTAGTGGTCTTGTCAATCATCAACACTTGATGCTCTTTCTTGATTTCTGCAGCCGTCGATTTCAACATCAGACGAGCTCAGAATCATTTTAGTCATCCCTTGCATACTATAGTTCATCACGAGTTCTAGTAACTTAGTGATGGTGACTGAAAATTCTGTCAATCAACATCTTATCACGGAAGATTAACTCCCACTTGATTCAAGCGATTGAAGTACCCGGACAATCTGAGCACATGCTCACTAGTTGGCGATTCTCCTCCATCTTTTAGCTTTAGAACTTTGTTGGAGACTTCCTTATCTCTCAACTCCGGGTATTTCTGGAAATATTATTTCAACTCACGGAACATCTCATATGGTCCATGAGCGTTCAAAATGTCTTTGAAGTCGATTCTAAGCCGTTAAGCATGGTGCACTAAACTATCAAGTAGTCATCATATTGAAGCTAGCCAAGGCGTTCATAGCGTGCATACGCTCCTGCAATGAAAGGTCTGTCACCCTAAGCGGTTGCATCAAGGACATAATTCTTACGTAAAGTAATGAGGATAAACCTCGGATCACGGATCCAATCCGCATCATTGCTACTAACATCTTTCAATACATTTTCTCTAGGAACACATATAAAAACATGAGAAAGCAACAACGCGAGCTATTGATCTACAACATAATTTGCAAAATACTACGAGGACTAAGTTCGCGATAAATTTAAGTTCAATTAATCATATTACTTAAGAACTCCCACTTAGGGCAGACATCTCTCTAGTCATCTAAGTGATCCGTGATCCAAATCAACTAAACCATAACCGATCATCACGTGAGATGGAGTAGTTTTCAATGGTGAACATCTTATATTGATCATATACTGCTATATGATTCACGTTCGAACTTTCGGTCTCCGTGTTAGAGGCCATTATCTGTATATGCTAGGCTGCGTCAAGTATAACACGATGATACTGGTGTGCAAAAGCTGGCTTGCACCCGTTGTAGATGAACGTGAAAGCTTATCACACCGATCATCACGTGGTGTCTCGGCACGGCGAACTTTGGCAGCGGTGCATATGGAGAGGAACCCCCTACAAATTTTAGGAGGATCCCCTTTTAATCCTACCGGAAAAAGGGAAGAAAGAGAAAAGGAAAACTCCCATCAATTGGATATGAGGCCACCACCTCTTGGTGCGTTCCTCCACCATAAGCCCTTCCCGTTCATAATCACCATCGGTTTCCCGGCCGAAACCTTTTGAAATCCTCCAATTACAATCTTTTGTCTGCCAATTTGGCTTCTCGGACCAATCGGGCTAACCCTTGGTAATAAAAATTACATAACTTCATTTAATACATAAGGAAACCTTATGGCCCTCGGTTCCGAAACTTGGTTAACAAAACCTGAACATTCTCTCAATAAAATACAACCTTGGACCATATTTCCACAATCCAACATCGGCCGCAAAAACAAGTTGGCCCTTACTTTGTTTTCCAGTTTTACGTGGTTCCTACCGGGCTAGCGGAAGTTCTTTACCTTTAATAAAACCACAACAATCTTTGTTCAAATAGCTGTTTATTCTCAAGGACCGGTACCACTCAGTTCAAAACCTAAATTGAAAGCAACCCCCGGTACCTTTAACACCGAGTCTCCTTTATAAACCATCCGGTGGCGTTTGGGTAAAATGTTCCTCCGGGCGTTCAAATCTCACAATTAGGGCTGAAAAAGATTAACATCTGGTAAGGTTAAGTAAATGGGCTGTAATCGCCCAAAATTACCTTGTTTCTAACTCGTTCATTTAGGAAACATAACCACGATAAAACCAGGCTCGGTGCACTTGTTTGCTATAATTTCAAAAATTTCCTTAATCAACCAAGCCATGGTAATCATTTACAGAAGGAAATTTCCATTACCCTCTAGGGCAACCTTAATTATTACAGGGTTGTGTGTTCCTCCTTCACATTGCCTTTCAAGCCCGGTTATGGCCCTAAGTTCTTGGCCCGCAGTGAGGATTGGGCCCATCCAGGCGTTCCGAAGATTCCTCAAAACAGCTTGGTACTTTATTTCAAACGGCAAGCTTTGCTTAAGGAGCACAATATGGAATGGAAAATTAGGGCCAACCGACTAGCGTAGGTTGAAGAAATTGGTGCCTAGGTCCCATATAAAGGAGCCAAAAGGGGGCCGCGGGCACCCCAAGGAAGTCCTCCTCTATATAGGTCCTTTTATCCTTATTAAAAAAAAGGAAAGAGAAGGGAGGGAAAACCTGCCCTTATCATCGGAACTCCCCATTAACCAACTTGGTCAAAGCCTCTCTTTTCTCCCCTTTGGCCCAAAAAAGGCTAACTTCAATTCCTAACCCCTCCCATCAGTCTGAAAAACTTCCAAACCTTTCCTTCAAAATTATAACCATTCCAATAAATTTATCAATCTTTATGCGACCATTTAACTCCTGCTTTCCGGAATCAACACGGACTTTCGAAACCCTTGGTAACAAAATAACATAAACTTCCTTAATTATTGAAACCTTAAGGTGCAAACCCTACTTTCGAAACTAGTAACATGCCTAGAACTATTTGGTAATAACCAAAACGGAACCGGATGCCATTTGGTTCCACAATTTGAAATCTTTATCGGTCAACCCAAACAACCTTTTCCCTTTTCATGGTATTTCTTTCCAATTGACTTACCAAACCAAACTTTACGGAAAACTTCGTGAGCTCCGTTAGCGAAAGAAAACAAAACACCACTCAAGGTACTGTAATGAACTCATTATTTATTTATATTGGTGTTAGACCTACCGTATTAAAACTTCTCTATGGTTTATAAACTATTTTACTAGCCATAGATTCATCATAATAAGCAAACAACACAATGAAAACAGAATCTGTCAAAAACAGAACAGTCTGTAGTAATCTGCAACTAACTAAACTTCTGGAACTCCAAAATTCTAAAATAAATGTGTGGATCTGAGGAATTTGTCTAGTAATAATTTGAAAAAATAATCAACTAAATAGCACTCTCAGTAAAAGTTAAAGCTAATCTCGTGAGCACTAAAGTTTCTGTTTTTTACAGCATGATCATAAAGACTTCACTCAAGTCTTCCCAAAGGTTCTACTTGGCACAAACACTAATTAAAACATTAAAACACATCTAACTAGAAGCTCGATGGATTATTTATTCCTAAACATAACCAAAAAGCAAGGAACTAAAATAAAATTGGGTTGCCTCCCAACAAGCGCTATAATTTAACGCCCCTAGCTAGGCATGATGATTTCAATGATGCTCGCATAAAAGATAGGAATTGAAACATAAAGAGAGCATCATGAAGAATATGACTAGCACATTTAAGTCTAACCCACTTCCTATCCATAGGGATTTTGTGAGTAAACAACTTATGGAACAAGAATCAACTTGCATGGAAGGCAAAACAAACATAACATCAAAACCTTAAGCACATAGAGAGAAACTTGACATTATTGCAATTCCTACAAGCATATGTTCCTCCCTCATAATAATTTTCAGTAGCATCATGAATGAATTAAACAATATAACCAGCACCTAAAGCATTCTTTTCATGATCTACTAGCATAGAAATTTTATTACTCTCACATAAGCAAAATTCTTCTCATTGAATAGTAGTGGGACAAACTCAACAAAATAATTATCCGTGATTGAAAATTAAGATCAAGATGACAAGTTTCAAGGTTATCATTATTCTTTAAAGCATACGTGTCATCACAATAGTCATCATAGATAGGAGGCATGCTTTCATCATAGTAAATTTTCTCATCAAAGCTTGGGGACAAAAATATCATCTTCATGAAACATAGCTTCCCCAAGCTTGTGGCTTTCATATCATTAGCATCATGGATATTCAAGGAATTCATACTAACGACATTGCAATCATGCTCATCATACAAAGATCTAGTGCCAAACATTTTAATGCATTCCTCTTCTAACACTTTGGCACAATCTTCCTTTCCATCATACTCACGAAAGATATTAAAAAGATGAAGTGTATGATGCAAACTCAATTCCATTTTTTTTTGTAATTTTCTTTTATAAACTAGACTAGTGCTAAAACAAGAAACAAAAGATTCGATTGCAAGATCTAAAGATATACCTTCACTTACCTAGCCTCCCGGCACGCGCGAGAAAAGAGCTTGATGTCTACTACAACCTTCTTCTTGTAGCGTTGTTGGGCCTCCAAGTGAGAGGTTTGTAGGACAGTAGCAAATTTCCCTCAAGTGGATGACCTAAGGTATATCAATCCGCCGGAGGTGTAGGATGAAGATGGTCTCTCTCAAGCAACCCTGCAACCAAATAACAAAGAGTCTCTTGTATCCCCAACACACCCAATACAACGGTAAATTGTATAGGTGCACTAGTTCGACGAAGAGATGGTGATACAAGTGCAATATGGATAGTAGATATAGGTATTTGTAATCTGAAATAATAAAAACAGCAAGGTAACAAGTGATAAGCGTGGCGTAAGCAGGTATTGCAATGATAGGAAACAAGGCCTAGGGTTCATACTTTCACTAGTGCAAGTTCTCTCAACAATAATAACATAGATAGATCATATAACAATCCCTCAACATGCAACAAGAGTCACTCCAAAGCCATTAATAGCGGAGAACAAGCGTAGAGATTATGGTAGGGTCTGAAACCACCTCAAAGTTATTCTTTCCAATCAATCTGTTGAGCTATTCCTATAAGTGTCACAAACAGCCATAGAGTTCGTACTAGAATAACACCTTAAGACACAAATCAACCAAAACCCTAATGTCACCTACATACTCAATGTCACCTCAAGTATCCATGGGTATGATTATACAATATGCATAACACAATTTCAGATTCATCCAACCAACATAAAAGTACTTCAAAGAGTGCCCCAAAGTTTCTCGGAGAGTCACTAGCGTGTGCCAACCCCTATGAATAGGTTCATGGGCGGAACCATAAGTTGGTCACCAAGACATACATCAAGTGGCACATGATATCCCATTGTCACCACAGATAAGCACGACAAGACA
>JAHIAM010012754.1:0-34300 GCA_021605205.1 Aegilops longissima
TACCGTTCTTCTACATCTCGTAGTACCGTCCACCAGCGTCACTACTAAGGTTAACCCACGAGCCCATAATGGCTTGCGGCTGCTACTTCGGTCATGGGGCATCCACCTTCTCTTGTGGCTGGGTGAAGCTTTCCCAAGATGTCGCACTTCTCCATGCATCCCGGCCAACCATTTTCTCGGTGCCCGTCAACTCCTCCACCCATGTAATTCGAAGTCCATCTTGATTCTTGTAGTTCATGGGGTTGTCATCATCATTGACTCTCAATCTTGCTTATGAATTTCCTCAACCCAAAAGTCTCTGAGCATAGCAAAGTAAACTACTTAAATCCGGGGTCATGGTAACAAGGGATTGGTTCATCCTACCAATACTACTCAAGATTAATAACTTCAAAATTTCAACTCTGCATGCATGGTGGGGTGGTGACAATTCTAATGCACAAAAACATAGGTATAGAAAATAACATGATCAAAACTTGCCTTCTGATGATCCTTAAGCTAAAAATTGTAGTAGCAAGCTTGCCTCAGGAAACTCTCGGACAAACAAATCACAATAAGCATATAGCAATAGGATCACAACATAACCAAAGTAACATAACACACCAAAACCAACAAAGCAAAATCCAAGGGAAAACTCAAAAAACCAACTCAAGTTTTCCTACTTCAAACAATAGCTAGAATAGTTTTATATAGTAAAATTTCTTAACATAACCTAATCATGGTTTTAGGTTAACTTAAGAAAAAGGATGCACTAAGCAACTAGGAGCAAAAAATTAATTAAAAATCTATTATAAACTCCTATTAGGCTAATCCATTTCTATTAAGAAAAATAAAATAAAACTTTTATTAATTATAAATAAAAGTTCATCTAATAAGTGACAAAACTATCCTAGAATAATCAATCACATGTTAAAAATAAATTTATTTACTAATTAAAATAATAGGAAAACAGTAGCTAGTTAATTAATTGGGATTAATAAGATTCTGCTTAAAACTAATTATTTATTAATCCTAAAATACCCAAGTTAATTTCTATGGTTTGGCAATGTCAAAATAAAGTTGGGACAAAAGAATCATCCAAAATAATTTTTCTAACTCAAGTTATAGCAGATTTACTATTCTGACTAAAACTAAATTAAAGCAATTTTATTTAATTTTAACATAGCTAAATATATATTCTACAGAAACTACATAAAATTTGCAAACCAACAAAAAGAATCATCTAAAATAATAAACAGAATAAAAGATATATGAATTCAAAGCAGAAACTATTACATTAAAACAGAAAAACAAAATAAAAGAAAAAAGGCCTAATGGGCTAAAACTACATATTTGGCGTCAAATAACCTAAGCAGGCCTAGGTTAAACTAAAGCGGCATGGCTAATAAAAATAAACCTAACTAATTAAACCGTAACGAACGGCGAACGGCGGTTTTATTAAAAGATACCCCTTGAGGTTCTAATCTCATCGCCGATTTGAGATCGGACGAGAGATGATTCGGCGACTTCTTAGGACTCGGTGTGTGGCGAAATCTGTGAGGCTCGGCGTCAGGGAGGTCGGAGAGCAGCCTAGAAGTGCGGACGGTCGGGGAGGGTTTGGTGGAGTCGGGGTGATCGGGGAGTGCTAGGCGGCGTGGCGGCAGAATGGCGGCGAGCCGGAGCTCCAGTGAGCTCGGCGAGAGGAGGGGGTCAGCGAGGATAGAAATGGGGTGCGGGCGAGGGCTTAAATAGCCGGGGCCTCGGCCTAGCGAAGCGATCGAGGCGGATCGAGATCCGGATCCTTGAGATTCCGACGATCTGCGAGTGGCGTGGGGAGGTTGTGATGGGGGGGTCCCTTGTCGATGAAGTGAGGAGGGTGGGAAGCGGCAGGCGGCCGTCTGAGGAGAGTTGGTAGCAGAGTGAGCCAGGCTCGGTGGCTCGGTGGCCAGTGGGGCAGTGGGCAATTTGGGGTTCAGTGTTGGCTGGGCAGAGGCCTAAGTAGCGCTGGGATGGGTTTCTTTTAAAAAAATTATTTTATTAAAACAAAAACAGAAATAAAACAATAACTATAAATATTTTATATAGGGTATATATATACAAAAATGATCAGGGAATATTCCCTTTCATTTGAACATTTTCAAAGGCAAAATCAAAATTTATAAAATCCATTTTTTCAAATTCAAATAAAATTCAGATTTGAATCCAAATCTTTTGGCAATGTTTTCCTCGATATTTTTGGAGTGTCATGTTTGCTCCTCTCATACTTTTGATCAAGTATTTATCGGGCATAGTTTTTGAAATGTTTCCCACTTGCCAAAGTTTGAATTCAAATTCAAAACTCAAAATTGTCTGAAACTTCAAATGGCATTCAAATTCAAGCAGGATGCATAGGATGTAACTATAATTGTAAAACATTCCAAATAGGAAATTTGGGATGTTACAACCTACCCACCTTAAGATGAATCTAGCCCTCGAGATTGGGTTGTAACAAATAAGTGCGGGTGGTCTCGAAGAAGGTCTTCTTGGCGCTCCCGGTGGCTTCTTCCTCGGTGTGGTGACTCCTGACACCACAAAATTGATGACCTTGCTGCGGGTGACTCGCTTGCAGTCTCGAAATGAGGACAGGTTTCTCCTTGTAGGTCAGATCAGCATCAAGCTGTATGGCCTCTAGGGAACCTTGTGTCTCTCAGCGGAACATCGGCCATGTCGGCATGACACTTCTTGGTGAGAAACATGGAAGACATCATGAACTCCGGACAATCCTTCCGCGGTTTCAACTTGTAACAACTTCTCCACGGCGTTCGAGGATTTGTAGGGGCCAATGAATCGGTGCTAACTTCCCTTGACACCAAACCTCTTGATTCACGAAGTAGAGACACAGTATGCTCGATCTCCCCGTAAGTCACTTCCCCTTAACTACATCATAACTCTTACATCTCATCGTGCTATCTTGAGCATCTCGAATCAGCTTGACTTTCTCTTGAATCCGATAAGGTCGGGCAAAAGTGATCGATCTCAACACTATCCGACAATGGTGTTACGCACCTCCTTAGTATAGAGCTTGAAAGGGCCATCTTGATTTGGATTGATAACTGTTGTTGTATGAGAACTCTCACGTATGGCAAATTATCATCAGCTAGACCCATAGTCCACACAATCTCAACATGTCCTCCAGAATGGTTGACTCTCTCGATGCATCCATCACATCTGCGGATGAAAAGCGATCTGAATTCCAGCCTCGTACCCAAAGTTTCATGCAGCTGCTTCCAAAACTTTGAGGTAAACCGTTCCTCTATCGACACGATTTTCCTCGGAACTCCATGCGGACATCGATCCTGGTCATGTATATCTTGGCCAACTTAGCACTGGTATAGGTAGTCTTCACGGGAATGAAGTGAGCTACCTTGGTCAACGATCAACCACTACGGATGGCATCACCTTTGAGCAGGTCTGGGTAATACTCTGTATGAGTATTCACATAACTACGGCTCAAAGCATATGCTACAACATTAGCCTTACACAGGTGGTAATGCAATCTCATGTCATAGTCCTTGATCAACTCTAGCCATCTCCTCTCTTTGAGGTTCAATTCCATACTGCATGAAAATATACTTCAAACTCTTGTGATGCATGTAGACATCACAAGTTCCGATGAAATGTCTCCGAGTCTTGAGTGCATGCACTCACGGCTGCTAACTCCAAATCATCGTGGCATAATTCATCTCATGAGTGTGGCTATGCAGGCATAAGCTACAACTACCTTCTGCATTAATACTCCTCCGAGTCCTTGGCGAGATCGTCTAATAAACCTGTATTCCTTGTGTATGTCAGCAAAATCAACAGGGGCTGTGAACGTTTCTTTAATTCCTGAAAACTGCTTCATTCCTCGGTACAAACATACTTGGCTTCCTTCTTCAATAGCTCGATCATGGGCAGCAATCTTAGAAGTTCTCAATGAACCTCCGATAATATCCTGCAGTCAAAACTGCGGATCTCCTTGGTAAGGTGGTGGCGCCAATCGGTGGTGATTCAACCTTGGGGGTCAAGCTATTCCTTCTCCTGAAATAACATGTCAGGGAATCCAACTTCCTTCACCAAAATTCACATTTGCTGAACTTGGCGCCTAGCGATGTTCTCGAAGTTTCTCAGAACTAGGCATAAATGTTCCTATGCTCTTCCTCGCTCTTGGAAAATCAATATATCATCGATGAACACCACGACAAACTTGTCCAGATATTCCATAAACACCTTGTTCATCAAATTCATGAAGTATCGGGAGCATTAGTCAATCAAATGACATGACGGTATACTCATATAAACCATACACAGTAGTGAATGCTGTTTTGGGTATATCCTCTTCACGGATCTTCAATGATGATACCACGATCGAAGATCGATCTTGGAGAATACCTTGGCTCCAACTAGCTGATCAAACAGATCATTAATCATCGGCGGGTACTTGTTCTTGATGGTTGCCGTTCAGCATACGATAATCTACCACCATCCTCAAGCTTCCATCCTTCTACCAAAAGAACTAGGGCTCCCAAGGTGATGAGCTTGGGCGAATATATCCTTTCTCCAATAACTCATTAATTTGATCCTTGATCTCTTTCAACTCATTCGGTGGCATCCGATAAGGTCTCTTGGATATTGGGGCTGTCTTAGGGCAATAACTTCGATCGGAAATTCAATGTCCACATCCGTTGGCATTCTGGTAATTCCTCGAAACACATCGGGAAAATCTTGCACCTACGCCCTCTGAACAACTCCGTGAGAAATGCACGATCCTTCATCTGGCTGTGCTGGCTACATACTTGATCCTCTTACGCTCGGGGTGGTGGCGAGAATAGACTTCTTGGCACGATCTATGTTCCTTCAAACTTTGTCAACCAATCCATGCCTGGATTACATCAAGTGCAGGGTTTCCAACACTATAGGTCTGCGGAAATTTATGGTTCCCGATGTTGAGGTTGCGACAGCTAAGCTGCCATCATTTCTCCTCTGCGGGCCAAGGGGAGGAAGCTAGGGTTTTAGTGGGACCCGTACTTTTCACAACTACCCTTGATATGAATGAATCGTTGCACGGAATCAAAGAGTACCAAAACTGAGCGTGAATTCAATAAAACTTACCAACCACGATTATGCGGCTGATCATAGGCGTCCTCCACGTCGATGTGGTTCCTGAGCACGAGGGCAGTTGGGCTTCTTGCGAGCCTCCATTGCCATTTCCATTCCTGCTTGGCCCTCGGGCGGTCGGTGGCATAGTGCCTTGTCTTACGGCACTAGGCGGTGATGTGGCTCGAGATCCTTGAGCCGGGAGGCGAGCGATGCTGATTGCCATTACCATTTCCATTGCCATTGCCATGGCCGACATTGTCCTGCGGTTGTTCCCATTTCCTCCATGGTTATGGCCTCCATGGTTATGATGGGTGTGCCCTCGGTATGGTGCATAGCGGGGCTTCGATGAGCTCGAGTTGTGCTTCCCTTGGCTGTACTTCCGCTTGCGGCTTCAATCTCTTGCTTGCCTTCAAGTATGGTGGCCTTGTCTACCAGCTCTGGTAGTTGTTGAAGGTAGCCACAATAAGCTGCATGCTCAGTTCATCATTGAGTCCCTCAAGGAACTTCTCTGCTGCGGCATCTGTGGCCACATCATCGGGGCATAGCGACTTCTTTGAATTCATCCACGTCTTGTGCCCGCGATGCGGTTCCCCGTAAGTTGCGGAACTCACACTTCTTGAGACTCATGGCTCCGGTGAGACATGAGCGGTCTGAAGGCTGCTGGTTGATCCCATGTGATGGCACCAATGGGATAAGTGGCGGTGTAGTTCTCCCACCAGAAGCTGCAGGTCCATCAAGTTGATCTGCGACAAAGCGCACCTTCTCATCGGTGCATCCAACGGTGATTAGCTCTCTTCCGACTTTGCGGGCCAATCATCGACACAATCGGCTCGGTGCTACTAGAGAACCTTTGGATTCAACCTCGAGAATCGAGTCAAGTTGTCCACGGGGGTGGTGGCGGTGGATTGTTGGTGTTGTTGTTACGATTACGGATGAGAAGCTGCATGGTGCATTCTGGCATTGGAGCAGTTGGGTGAGCTCGGCGGAAAACCGTGTCGTCTGGGAGGCATCGGTGTTTTGGAGTGGATGAGAGAAATTAGAATAGAACAATGAAATAACACTACCCATATGAATGCACAATCATAAAACACACAATCATTTATTCATTCCACTCAAACATGGTTCAATCTCGATTACAAAAGCTCGGACTAATCGAATTATCGGCCTAGCGATCGATGAAAAAGTAAAAATAACATGGTGGCGACTAAAAAGTCTTCATCAAAATCCTTGCGTCCTCTGTTGTGGCGCCTCCTCTTGTGACTTCCTTCGGTGGTACTCCTTCATAATCTGATCATTACTCACGAGGGTCCTTCATCTCCCTCGGATAAAGGTCCTCTCCCAAGTCCATCCTTTCCTCTATTGCGGCAAGCTTCATCTTGAGTCGTATTGTCTCCATGAAGTCCGTGATTTCTTCCTCATAAGGAAGATGCGCCGTGCCTTCTCCTCGATTCGATTCACGGAACAAAAGCTTCCGGTGTGTCTTGAGTTCTGGTGATCTGAATCTCCGTTTCTGAGAAGACACTCCAAGTCTGGATGTAAGAGAGTGGAATCGTCCTCCAGATGCGGATGATATCTCCATTCCTTGCCTGCGAGAAACCATGGCGAGTCGAGGGATCGAGCTGGCCTTGCCTCCTCTCGGAGATGTCCAAGTGCTCGATAGATCGCGTCCCTTCGATGATCCAGTTGAACTCGGTGAACTCAAAGTCAATAGGCTCATGTGTCCTCCGAAGGTTCTCCACAGGATATGCCTCAATCCTATGGCGGGTGTCCGTCGGAAGTGCATTGGTTGGCTTCCGGTGATCGAGGAGAGCAATCTTCAGCTGCTTCACCATCTGGACCACTTCTGCCGAGAGGGCATCGTCTCATCGGTGGCAAAACTCGTAACAAAGCGGGGTGAACTTCGTGCCATCTAGAATGTTGAAAATAGGAGAAGAATCGAGAATTGAGCAGGGAAATGCGGAATGATAAGGATATAAGTAAATGGTCTCTGCATGGCTTTTCGATCCTAGGGTTACGATCCCTACGGTCGACGTGTGCTCGATACCATCTCTTTAGTGACTGACCCAAAATCGGTCAAATCTACGTACTGTATCCCAAGATCATCTTTGGTACTCACGATACATCGATAAAGTAATCAAAGTTCAATCACACTGAATATCATTATCGATTCTCATATAGAGTCTTTATTACAAGGGAATAAATTCGGCTCAAGGCCAACTCATGAGAAAATAAACTACTAATGCTTTCATGAGCGTCGAAGATAAAGCGAGTCCATCCGACTCCAAAGGGCAATGCCAAGCGCGGGCGTAGCCTCCTCCTGATCGGAATATACCTCTGCAACATAAGGCGTTGCAGCCATGTAAATCAGCTTTTTGAATAAAGCGGCAAGTCATGAAGAATAACAATAATAAAGTTACTAACACTATATGCATTTTGGTGTGGGCTCTAAGTTTCATCATTTTGCGAAAAAATTTTCTCCTACTACGGTGGACTTGCTTGCAAATTACTACAATTGTTGGTAGTTATTGAGATGGTTCCGCCACCAATATCTCATTCCCAAATTATTAAGTCATAAAACCCTCAAATTAATTCATTAGTTTTAGTGTTGAGATATCCGAATACTTCCATTCGAGGAGGCTCAAATTGTCAAGTAACAGGGACACGGCTGTCGATTAGATCTTTAACTCTGCGGAGGGTTGCGCACTTTCCATAAGAATCATTCCCTCCTTTAAAGTCTTAGCACTTCATGGTGTTTGAAGGCGGGGCAGATAAACGAGGGTCTTCAAAGAGTTCTTAACTCTTGCCGTACCATCAATCCTACCGTTCTTCTACATCTCGTGTACCATCCGCCCGCGTCACTACTAGGATTAACCCAGCGAGCCCATAATGGCTTGGCTGCAGTGCTTCGGTCATGGGGCATCCATCCTTCTCTTCGTGGCTGGGTGAAGCTTTCCATGAATGTCATGGCACTTCTCCATGCATCGGCCAACCTTTGGGTTCTCGAGGTGCCCGTCAACAATCCTCCACCCGTGGTGAATTCGAAGTCCATCTTGATTCTTGTAGTTCATGGGGTTGTCATCATCATTGACTCTCACATCTTTCTTATGAATTTCTCAACCCAAAACCCGTCTCTGAGCATAGCAAAGTAAACTACTTAGTCCGGGGTCATGGTAACAAGGGATTGGTTCATCCTACCACATGATACTACTCAAGATTAATAACTTCAAATTTCAACTCTGCATGCATGGTGGGGTGGTGACAATTCTAATGCACAAAAACATAGGTATAGAAAATAACATGATCAAAACTTGCCGATGATCCTCGTAAGCTAAAAATTAAGTAGTAGCAAGCTTAGCACTCCGGAAACTCTACAAGAGACAAACAAATCACAATAAGCATATAGCAATAGGATCACATAGCATAACCAAAGTAACATAACACACCAAAACCAACAAAGCAAAATCAAAGGGAAAAACTCAAAGAAAACCAACTCAAGTCTTTCCTACTTCAAACAATAGCTAGAATAGTTTTTATATAGTAAAATTTCTTAACATAACCTAATCATGGTTTTAGGTTAACTTAACGAGAAAAGGATGCACTAAGCAACTAGGAGCAAAAAGAATTAATTAAAATCTATTATGAAACTCCTATTAGGCCTAATCCAATTTCTATTAAGAAAAATAAAATAAAACTTTTATTAATTATAAATAAAAGTTCATCTAATAAGTGACAGAAACTATCCTAGAATAATCAATCACATGTTAAAAATAAATTTATTTACTAATTAAAATAATAGGAAAACAGTAGCTAGTTAATTAATTGGGATTAATAAGATTCTGCTTAAAACTAATTATTTATTAATCCTAAAATACCCAAGTTAATTTCTATGGTTTGGCAATGTCAAAATAAAGTTGGGACAAAAGAATCATCCAAAAATAATTTTCTAACTCAAGTTATAGCAGATTTACTATTCTGACTAAAACTAAATTAAAGCAATTTTAATTAATTTTAACATAGCTAAATATATATTCTACAGAAACTACATAAAATTTGCAAACCAACAAAAAGAATCATCTAAAAATAATAAACAGAATAAAGGTATGAATTTTTCAAAAGCGAAACTCTTACATTAAAACAGAAAAACAAAAATAAAAGAAAAAGGCCTAATGGGCTAAACTACATAGAGGCGTCAAATAACCTAAGCGGGCTAGGGTTAAACTAAAGCGGCCTGGGCTAATAAAATAAACCTAACTAATTAAACCGTGAACGGCAGGACAGGTATTATTAAAAAGATACCCCTTGAGTTCAATCTACAGCCGATTTGAGATCGGACGAGAGATGATTCAGGCGACTAAGAGCTCGGCGTGTGGCGGCAATAGTCTGTGAGGAGCTCGGGCGTCGGGGAGGTCAGAGGAGCACCTGAGAGTCTGGTGAGTCGAGAGGTTTGGTGGAGTCGGGTGTCGGGAGGCTAGGGGCGGCAAGAATCCGTGGCCGAGCAGGCTCAGTGAGCTCAGCGAGAGAGGAGAGGGTCAGCGAGGGCTAGGGGAATGGGAGTCTTGAGGCGAGGGCTTAAATAGCAGGGCCTCGGCCTAGCTAGTGATGAGGCGGATCGGGATCCGGATCCTTGATTCGGCGATCTGGCCCATGGCGGAGTGGCGTGGGGCGGGGTTGGCGATGGGGCGGGTCCGCTGCCGGTGAGAGAGGGAGGGTGGGGAGGCGTGGTGGCGATCGGAGGGAGTTGGTGGGGAGTGAGGCGAGTAATGGGCATTTCGGCAATTGGACATTTGCATTTGGTACAAGTTCAGTAGTGGGCAGGGGGCCTAACTAAGCGCTGAGGATGGGTTCTCTTTTTTAAATTTATTTTTTATTAAAACAAAAGCGAAATAAAACAATAACTATAAATATTTTATATAGGGTATATATATACCAAAATGATCAGAATATTCCCTTTCATTTGAACATTTTCCAAAGGCAAAATCAAACTTTATAAAATCCATTTTTTCAAATTCAAATAAAATTCAGATTTGAATCCAAATCTTTTGCAATGTTTTCCTCGATATTTTTGGAGTGTCATGTTTGCTCCTCTCATACTTTTGATCAAGTATTTATCGGGCATAGTTTTGAAATGTTTCCCACTTAAAGTTTGAATTCAAATTCAAAACTCAAAATTCTCGAAACTTCAAATGGCATTCAAATTCAAGCAGGATGCATAGGATGCTTAACTATAATTGTAAAACATTCCAAATAGGAAATTTGGGATGTTACTGAGGTTAGTTGAGTGAATCATAAAGGAGATGTGAGAGTCAAGATGATGACAAACCCATGAACTTCAAGCTCAAGATGGACTTGAAATTCACTCTTGGGTGGAGGACGGTTGGCGGGCACCACAGAACCAGTGGTTGGCAGGGATGCATGGAGAAGTGCCATGACATCTTTGGAGCTTCACCCAGCCACGAAGAGGCGGATGTATACCCCATTGACGGAAGCTTACATGTGCCGCCCAGCCATTATGGGCTCACGGCTTGGTCGCCCTAGTTGTGACTCGGCGAGACGGTGCTACGAGATGTAGAAGAGCGGTAGGATTGGATGGGTACGGCGGTGGCGGAGGAACTCTTGGACGACCCTGTTTCGTTCATCCCGTCTTCAAACACCATGAAGTGCGAAGACTTAAAAGGAGAAGCGATTCTTGCGGTAAAGTCATAAACCTCTGGAGAGAAGATCTAATCGGTTAGCCATGTCCCGATTACGAGGACAATTTGAGCCTCACGGAACTTGGAGTATTTGGAAATCTCAACCTGAAATTAATAAATTAATTGGGGGTTATTTAATAATTAGGGAATGAGACATTGGTTGGCGGAACCATCTCAATAACTACCAACAATTTAGTAATTGCAAACAAGTCCTTATTGTAGGAAAAAAAGCGGCTTTGTAAAACAATGAAACTTAGAGCCCCACAGCCAAATTGCATATAGTGTTAGTAATTTTTGTTATTCTCTCTTCATGACTTGCCATATTCAATCTTTGACCTACAGCTACCAGCGTCTTATGTTGCGGAGGAATTCGATGGTGAGGCTCGCTCCGCGCTTAGCGGTGCCCTTTGAGTCGGATGGACTCGCTATTCTTCTTCCGCAACTTTACTTAGTTTATTTCTCATGAGTTGCCCTTGGCGAATTTATTCTATTGTAATAAAGACTCGATATGAGAATCGTGTAATAAATTCAGGTATGATTGAACTTTGATTATTTCATCAATGTCTTTGTGTGTGCCAGCATGATCTTGGGATGGTACGGAACACGGAGACTTGACCGATTTTGGGTCGGTCAAGCTGAAGATGGTATCGAGCACTACGTGACCGTGGGGCGTAACCCCTAGGATCGGAAAGCCATAGGAAGAGACTACGAGTGGCGGGGGGATCGAGCCGGCCTGTCTCCTCTGGAGATGTCCAAGTGCTGAAGATCGCCCGTCCCTTGAGATCCATTGAACTGGTGAACTCAAAGTCAATAGGCTCCGTGTTCCTCCGAAGGTTCTCCCAGGATATGCCCTCAATCCTTGGCGGGTGTCCGTCGGGTGCATTGGTTGGCTTCCGGTGATCGAGCAATCTTTGCTTCACCATCGGACCACTTCCGGGAAGGCATCGTCTCATCGGTGGCAAAACTCCAAACAAGGGGTGAACTGGACCATCTAGAATGTTGAAAATGGAAAGAATCAGAATTGAGGGGAGAATTGGAATGATAAGGATATAAAGTAAATGGTCTCGCTTTGGCTTTTCGATCCTAGGGGTTCGATCCTAGGTAGGTGTTCGATACCATCTCTTTAGTGACTGACCCAAAATCGGTCAAATCTACGTACTGTACCATCCCAAGATCATCTTTGGTACTCACGTTTACATCGATAAAGTAATCAAAGTTCAATCACCGAATATCATTTCGATTCTCATATAAGTCTTTATTACAAGGGAATAAATTGGCTCAAGGCCAACTCATGAAAAATAAACTACTAATGCTTTGGGCGTCGAAGATAAGCGAGTCCATCCGGCTCAAGGGCAATGGGCGGGCTAGCCTCCTCTGATGGAATATCCTCCAACATAAGGCGTTGCGCCATGTAAATCACTTTTGAATAAGGCAAGTCATGAAGAATAACAATAAAAGTTACTAACACTATATGCATTTTGGCTGGGAGCTCTAAGTTTCATCATTTTGGAAAAGAAAATTTTCTCCTACTAGGGAACTTGCTTGCAAATTACTACAATTGTTGGTAGTTATTGAGATGGTTCCGAACCAAATTCTCATTCCCAAAATTAAGTCATAAAACCCTCAAATTAATTCATTAGTTTTGTGTTGAGATATCCGAATACTTATTCGGAGGCTCAAATTGTGTAAAGGGGACACGGCTTCGATTAGATCTTTAACTCTGCGAGTTTTCCCAAAGAATCATTCCCTCCTTTAAAGTCTTAGCACTTCATGGTGTTTGAAGGCGGGAACCGATAAACGGGTCTTCAAAAGTTCTTAAGCTCTTTGGTACCATCAATCCTCCGTTCTTCTACATCTCGTAATACCGTCCCCGGGTCACTACTAAGTTAACGAGCCATAATGGCTTGGGCTGCCTGGAAACTTCGGTCATGGGCATCCATCCTTCTCTTCGTGGCTTGGCTTTCCCAAGATGTCATGGCACTTCTCCATGCATCGGCCAACCCTTTGGGTTCTCGGGGTGCCCGTCACCTCCTCCACCCGTGGTGAATTCAAGTCCATCTTGATTCTTGTAGTTCATGGGGTTGTCATCATCATTGACTCTCACATCTTTCTTATGAATTTCCTCAACCCAAAACCGTCTCTGAGCATAGGTAAACTACTTAAATCCGGGGTCATGGTAACAAGGGATTGGTTCATCCTACCATGATACTACTCAAGATTAATAACTTAAAATTTCAACTCATGCATGGTGGGGTGGTGACAATTCTAATGCACAAAAACATAGGTATAAAAATAACATGATCAAAACTTGCCTTGATGATCCTTAAGCTAAAAATTAAGTAGTAAACTTGCACTCGGGAAACTCTAAGACAAACAAATCACAATAAGCATATAGCAATAGGATCCATAGCATAACCAAAGTAACATAACACACCAAACCAACAAAGCAAAATCCAAGGAGAAAACTCAAAAAACCAACTCAAGTCTTTCCTACTTCAAACAATAGCTAGAATAGTTTTATATAGTAAAATTTCTTAACATAACCTAATCATGGTTTTAGGTTAACTTAACGAAAAAGGATGCACTAAGCAACTAGGAGCAAAAAGAATTAATTAAAATCTATTATGAAACTCCTATTAGGCTAATCCAATTTCTATTAAGAAAAATAAAATAAAACTTTTATTAATTATAAATAAAAGTTCATCTAATAGAGTGACAGAAACTATCCTAGAATAATCAATCACATGTTAAAATAAATTTATTTACTAATTAAAATAATAGGAAAAGCAGTAGCTAGTTAATTAATTGGGATTAATAAGATTCTGCTTAAAACTAATTATTTATTAATCCTAAAATGCCCAAGTTAATTTCTATGGTTTGGCAATGTCAAAATAAAGTTGGGACAAAAGAATCATCCAAAATAATTTTTCTAACTCAAGTTATAGCAGATTTACTATTCTGACTAAAACTAAATTAAAGCAATTTTAATTAATTTTAACATAGCTAAATATATATTCTACAGAAACTACATAAAATTTGCAAACCAACAAAAAAGAATCATCTAAAATAATAAACAGAATAAAAAGGTATGAATTTTTCAAAGCAGAAACTCTTACATTAAACAGAAAAACAAAATAAAAGAAAAAGGCCTAATGGGCTAAACTACATCTTAGGCGTCAAATAACCTAAGCGGGCCTAGGGTTAAACTAAAGCGGCCTGGGCTAATAAAATAAACCTAACTAATTAAACCGTACGAACCGGCGGAAGGCGGTATTATTAAAAATACCCCTTGAGTTCATCTACCCGATTTGAGATCGGACGAGGATGATTCGGCGACTACAGGACTCGGCGTGCGGCAACAGTCTGGAGGCTCGAGGCGTCGGGAGGTCGAGGGAGCAACAGGGTGCGGAGCGAGGTCGGGAGGTTTGGTGGAGTCGGGTGATCGGGGAGGCTAGGCGGCAGCGGAATGGGCGAGCTTGACTCGGTGAGCTCAGCGAGAGGAGAGGTCAGCGAGGCTAGGGGAATGGGGTGCAGGCGAGGCTTAAATAGCAGGGGCCTCGGCCTAGCGAGGCGATCGGGATCGGGATCCGGATCCTTGAGATTCAGCGATCTGTGGCGGCAGGTGGCGTGGGGCGAGGTTGTGATGGTGGTCCCTGTCGATGAAGAGGAGGGTGGGAGGCGGCGGGTGGCGATCTGGAGGGAGTTGGCGGGGTGAGGGAGGCTGGGCAGCTCGGTGGCAGTGGGCATTGGTGGGCAGTGGGGTTTTCAGTATTGGTGGGCAGAGGGCCTAACTAAGCGCTGGGATGGGTTTCTCTTTTTTAAAATTTATTTTTATTAAAACAAAAGCGGAAATAAAACAATAACTATAAATATTTTATATAGGGTATATATATACCAAAATGATCAGGGAATATTCCCTTTCATTTGAACATTTTCCAAAGCAAAATCAAACTTTATAAAATCCATTTTTTCAAATTCAAATAAAATTCAGATTTGAATCCAAATCTTTTGGCAATGTTTTCCTCGATATTTTTGGAGTGTCATGTTTGCTCCTCTCATACTTTTGATCAAGTATTTATCGGGCATAGTTTTTGAAATGTTTCCCACTTGCCAAAGTTTGAATTCAAATTCAAAACTCAAAATTCTCTGAAACTTCAAATGGCATTCAAATTCAAGCAGGATGCATAGGATGCTTAACTATAATTGTAAAACATTCCAAATAGGAAATTTGGGATGTTACAGGATTAGTTGAGTGAATCATAAGGGAGATGTGAGAGTCAAGATGATGACAAACCCATGAACTTCAAGCTCAAGATGGACTTGAAATTCACTCTGGGTGGAGGGCGGTTGGCGGGCACCACTGGAGAACCCGTGGTTGGCGGGATGCATGGAGAAGTGCCATGACATCTTGCGGAGCTTCACCCAGCCACGAAGAGGCGGATGTATACCCCATTGACGGAAGCTTACTGTGCAGCCGCAAGCCATTATGGGCTCGGCTTGGTCAACCCTAGTTGTGACTCTGGCGGACGGTGCTACGAGATGTAGAAGAGCGGTAGGATTGGATGGGTACGCGGTGGCGGAGGAACTCTTGGACGACCCTGTTTACGTTCATCCGTCTTCAAACACCATGAAGTCACGAAGACTTAAAGGAGGAGCGATTCTTGCGGTAAAGTCATAAACCTCTGCGAGAGAAGATCTAATCGGTTAGCCATGTCCCGATTCACGGACAATTTGAGCCTCTGGAACTTGGAGTATTTCGGAAATCTCAACACTGAAATTAATAAATTAATTGAGGGGTTATTTAATAATTGGGAATGAGACATTGGTTGGCGGAACCATCTCAATAACTACCAACAATTTCGTAGTAATTGCAAACAAGTCCTTATTGTAGGGAAAAAAGCGGCTTTTAAAAACAATGAAACTTAGAGCCCCAGCCAAATTGCATATAGTGTTAGTAATTTTTATTGTTATTCTCTCTTCATGACTTGCGCATATTCAAAATGCTGACCTACGGCTACAAGCGTCTTATGTTGCGGAGGTATTCGATCGGGAGTGAGGCTACGCTCGCGCTTGCGATTGCCCTTTGGAGTCGGATGGACTCGCTATTCTTCTCGCTTCGCAACTTTACTTAGTTTATTTCTCATGAGTTGCCCTTGGCGAATTTATTCTATTGTAATAAAGACTCGATATGAGAATCGTGTAATAAATTCAGGTATGATTGAACTTTGATTATTTCATCAATGTCTTGTGTGTGCGGCATGATCTTGGGATGGATACGGAACCACGAGACTTGACCGATTTTGGGTCGGTCGCTTCTGAGATAGTATCGAGCACTGCTGACCGTGGGGCGTAACCCCTAGGATCGGAAAGCCATAGGAAGAGACTACTTATTTTATGTCCTTATCATTCCGTAATTCTCCCTGTTCATTTCGACTTCTCTCCGATTTTCAACATTCTAGATGGCGCGAGTTCACCCGTTCGCTACGGAGTTTTGCGGCCGGATGAGGCGATGCCTTTCGGCGGAAGCTGGTCCAGATCGTGAAGAAGCTGAAGATTGCTCGCCCTCGATCACGGAAGCCTACCAATGCGCTTCAAGCGGATACCCTTCTGAGATTGAGGTGCACATTCGGGAGAACCCGGAGGACATCTGAGCCTATTGACTTTGAGTTTACCGATTTCAAGCTGGATCCTCGAAAGAGACATGGCGATTTATCGTGCACTTGGACATCTCCGAGAAAATGCAGGCGAGCTCGACCCATCAGATCTCGCCATGATTTCTCATGAGCTAGGAATGGAGATATCATCCGTACCGTGAAGGGCGACTCCATTCTCTCATATGTCCAAGACTTGGAGTGTCTCCTCGGAAGCAGGAGATCGGACTCGCGTAACTTCGAAGGTACATAGGAGGCTGTTGTTCCGTGAGCTGGGCTGGAGGAGAAAGCACGCAGACTTCCTTGACCATAAGGAAGAAATCGCGGATTTCATGGAGAGAGTCGACAAGCTGAAGATGGATGTTGCGCATTAGAGGAAAAGATGGACTTGGGAGAAGACCTTTTCAGTGGAGATGACGGACCTCGTGAGTAATGATCAGGATTATGAAGTGAGCTCCTTGGAGAAAGCCGCAGAGAGGCGCCGCATCGGAGGCGCCACCGGAGGACATCGCACGGAGGGCAAGGATAATTGATGAAGACATTTAGTCGACCGCCATGTTATTTTATTTTTCCGTCGATCAGTTAGGCGTTATTTTCGATTAGTCGTGAGCATTTTGTAATCGAGATTGAACCATGTTTGAGTGGATTGAATAAATGATTGGTGTGATTATGTTTGTGCATTCATATGGGTAGTGATATTTCTCATTAGACCATTGTTCTATTCTAATTTTCTCATCCACTCCAAAACACGGATGCCTCGAGGCGTGACCACGGTCTCAACTTTCCGCGGAGCTCACCCGGCTGATCCAGGCGGAATGCCCTCATGCGGATGCTCATCGAACCGAACAACAACAACAACAACAATCCACGCCACCACCCCTGTTGACAACTGCTCGATTCCTAAGGCTGAATCCGCGGTGTTCTCTAGCACCTTGAGCGATTGTGGCCGATGATTAGCTCCGCAAGGTCGGAAGGAGTTAGCCTGTGGATGCGCGATCGAGAGAAGGTGCGCTTTGCGCATCAACTTGATGGACCTGTAGCTTCTTGGTGGGAGAACTACACGCCACTTATCCCATCGCCACCATTACGTGGGATCAGTTCCAACGAGCTTTCCGCACGCTCATGTTTCATGGGAGCCATGAGTGCGAAGAAGCGTGAGTTCCGCAACTTACGCCCGGAGAACCGTCTTGTGGGACGTCGTGGACGATTCAGCAAGTTAGCTCGCATTGCCGGATGATGTGGCCACAGATGCATAAAGCAGGAAAAGTTTCTCGAGGACTCAATGGCGAGCTGGGTATGTAGCTTATGGTGGCTACCTTCACCAACTACCGGGAGCTGGTAGACAAGGCCACCATACTTGAAGGCAAGCAGCAGCAGATTGATAGCATAGCGGAAGTATGGCGGAAGTACAACTCGGAGCTCGCGAAGCCCGATATTCCCCATACTCGGAGGGCATACCCATCATAACCATGGAGGACATAACCATGGAGGAATGGGAACAACCATAACCAGGACAACAAGTCGAGGCAATGGAAGCGGCAGCGGAAGCGGCAATGGCAACCAGCATCGTCACCTGGCTCGAGAAGATCTGAGTCACATCACTGTTTCAAGTGCGGAAAACAGGGCACTATGCCACCGTGCCGGAGGCCAAGCGGAGGAATGGAAGCGGCAATGGAAGCTCAGCGAAGAAGCCCAACCCTTTTCCTCGTGCTCGGGTGAACCACATTGGCGTGGAGGGCGTCTATGATCAGCCGGAACTTTGTGGTTGGTAAGTTTTATTGAATTCACGTTCGTATTGGTACTCTTTGATTCGGTGCAACACATTCATTCATATCAAGGGTAGTTGTGGAAAATGCGGGTTGCCCACTAAAACCCTTTGAAGCCCCTTGGCGTCGATTCGCGGAGGAGAAATGATGGCGGCTTAGGCTGTCATGCAACCCTCAACATCGGAAACCATAAATTTCCGCAGACCTCATAGTATTGGAAGCCCGGACCTTGGATGTAATCCGGGCATGGATTGGTTGGCAAGTTTGAAGGAAACATAAACTGCGCCCCAAGTCGATTCAGCTCACCACCGGGCGACAGGATCAAGTATGTATCGAGGCGTATCCGATGAAGAATCAGGTGCATTCCCTCACGGGAGTTGTTGGGAGGAAGTGCCGTGGTGCAAGACTTTCCCGATGTGTTTCGGAGGAATTACGAGAATGCCACGGACGGAGACATTGAATTTCTGATTGAGCTATTGCGGCAGCAGCCCCAATATCAAGAGACCCTATCGGATGCCCCGAATGATTTGAAAGAGATCAAGAATCAAAATAATGAGTTATTGGAGAAAGGATATATTGATCAAGCTCATCACCTTGGGAGCCCAGTTCTTTTGGTAGAGAAGAAGGATGGGACCACGAGAATGGTTGTGGATTATCGTTAAGCTAAGCAGCGTGACCATCAAGAACAAGTACCCTCTGCCGATGATTAATGATCTATTTGATCAGCTAGTTGGAGCCAAGGTATTCTCCAAGATCGATCTTGATCGGTATCATCGATTGAAGATCCGTGAAAAGGATATACCCAAAACAGCATTCACTACGGTATGGTTTATATGAGTATACCGTCATGTCATTTGGATTGACTAATGCCCTGCATACTTCATGAATTTGATGAACAAGGTATTTATGGAATATCTGGACAAGTTTGTCGTGGTGTTCATCGATGATATCTGATATTCTCCAAGAGCAAGGAAGAGCATAAGGAACATTTGCGTCTAGTTACGGAGAAACTCGAGAACATCAGTTGTATGCCAAGTTCAGCAAATGTGAATTTTGGCTGAAGGAAGTGATTCCTTGGACATGTTATTTCAGGAGAAGGAATAGCAGTTGACCCGCCAAGGTTGTATCGATCACCGATTAGCGATCGCCCACCTCGATCAAGGAGATCCATGATTTTCTCGGACTCGAGGATATTATCGGAGGTTTATTGAGAACTTCGAAGATTGCCAAGCCCATGGTGAGCTGTTGAAGAAGGATGCCAAGTACATTTGGACCGAGGATTGTGAAGCGGTTTCGGAATTGAAGAAAGCGTTTGGTTACAGCCCGATCTGATTTTGCGGACATACACAAGTTACGGTATATTGTGGCGCTTCTCGTCGGGGACTCGGAGGAGTACTCATGCAGGAAGGAAAAGTTGTAGCTTATACCTCCGGACAGCTCGACCTCACGAGATGAATTATCCACACATGATTTGGAGTTAGCGGATAGTGCATGCACTCAAGACACAGAACATTTCCTCGCCGGAAACCGTTGTGATGTTTACACAGATCATAAGAGCTTGAAGTATATTTTCACCTGAAAGAGTTGAACCTCGAGCGGAGGAGATGGCTAGAGTTAATCAAGGACTATGACATGAGATTGCATTATCACCCGGGAAGGCTAATGTTGTAGCAGATGCTTTGAGCCGTAAGAGTTATGTGAATACTCTTGTAGCGGAGGATTACCCGGAGTTAGTCGATGACCTCGAGATCTTGATGGAGATAGTTCAGAGGATATGTTGCAACTCTGGAAGTTCAGTCCACTTTGGCGAAAGATTTCGTGAAGCCGGAAGTCGGACAAGGAAATTGATGAGATAAAGAAAGGATGAATGAAGGAAAAGCTAAAGGATTTCGTAAGGATGAATCTTGAGCTATATGGTTCGAGGATCGTATTTATGTACCCAATGATCCCGAACTCAGGAAGCTAATTCTTGGAGGCTCATGATTCACCGTACTCGATTCACCGGTAACACCAAGATGTACTGGATTTGAAGGAAAGTTTACGGTGGGCGGTATGAAGAAGGATATTGCGATGCGTAGCAGTATCGCGTTTGTCAGACAGTAAAAGCAGAACATCGAAGCCAGCGGGGTTACTTCAACCTTTGCGATTCAGGTGGAAATGGGAAAAGCTTGGAATGGATTTTATCACAGGATTACCGGGACCCGTTCAGGTTATGATTCCATCTGGGTAGTGGTTGATCGATTGACCAAGGTAGCTCACTTCATTCCGTGAAGACTACCTATACCAGTGCTAAGTTGGCCAAGAAATACATGACCAGGATCGTATATCGCATGGAGTTCGAGGAGTATCGTGTCGGATAGAGAACACAATTTACCTCAAAGTTTTGGAATCGATTACATGAAACTTTGGAGTGCGAGGCTGGAGTTCGATATAGCTTTTCATCCATGAGCGAGATGGACAGACCGAGAGAGTCAACCAGATTACGGAGGACATGTTGAGAGCTTGTGGCTAGACTATGGGTCTAGCTGGGATGATAATCTACCATACGCGGAGTTCTCCTACAATAGCAGTTATCGAGACCAGCTGAAGATGGCCCCTTCGAAGCTCTATCAGGAAGGAGGTGCAGAACACCATTGTTGTGGGATGGTGTTGGAGATCGAACACTTTTGGTTCCGATCTTATCGAGAGATTCGAAGAAAAGTCAAGCTGATTGAGATAGGCTCAAGATAGCTCGTCGAGCAGAAGAGTTATGCCGACGATGCGCATGAGAAGTAACTTACGAGCGGGAGACCGAGCATATCTTCGTGTGTCCCCGCCGTGGAATCAAGAGGTTGGCGTTAAAGGAAAGTTAGCACCCGATTCATTGGCCCTAAAAATCCTTGAGCGTCGTGGAGAAGTTGCTTACAAGTTGGAATTGCGGAAGGATTGTCGGAGTTCATGATGTCTTCCATGTTTCTCGGTGAAGAAATGCCATGCCGACATGGCGATATTCCGTTGAGAACACGGTGCCCTAGAGGCCATACATCTCGACGGTGATCTGACTTATAAGGAGAAACCCGTCCAATTCTCGAGGCAATGACGAAGTCACCAGCAGAGATCATCAAGTTTTGCAAGGTGCTTTGTGGAATCATCACTCAGGAGGAAGCCACAGGGGCGAGAAGAAGACCTCCTTGAGACCACCGCACCTATTTGCTAGCCAACCCGAATCTCGAGAGATTCATCTTAAAGATGGTAGGTTTGTAACATCCCAAATTTCCTATTTGGAATGTTTTACAATTATAGCTAAGCATCTATGCATTTTGTTTGGATTTGAGTGGCATTTGGAGTTTCAGAAGTTTTGGAGTTGTTGGCATTTGAATTCAAAATTTGGCAGTTGAAATCTATTTCAAATCAATACCTGATAAATACTTGAGGAAAAGTATGAGAGGAGTAAACATGACACTCCAAAAATATCAGAGGAAAAACATTGCCAAAAAGTTTGAATTCAAATTTGAGTTTTATTTGGAATTTTAGAAAAATGATTTTTTATAAAGTTTGGATTTTGCCCCTGGAAAAATGTTCAAATTATAGGGAATACTCCCCTGATCATTTTGATATATATATGTCCTATATAAAATATTTATATTTATATTTTTCCTCTCTCAAATATTCAAAAAATATATAAAAGAAGGACCATGGCCAGAAGCCCACCGGGGGACCCAGCTCAGGCAGCCGGCGCCCAGCAGCGAGCCGACCCCTCGCGACCCGGATCGGTCGACCGCCCTCTACCTGCGGCCCCACTTCTCTCAAGCCAACGCGCTCGGAATCCCGAGTCTGGGATCTCCTCCCGATCTCCGATCGCCCTCGCGCAGCCCATACCCGATCGTTCCCCCTGCCCGACCTTCGCCCAAACTCGCGGGCCAGTGCGCGCCCATTGCCCGTCGACACCGGCCACTGAGCTCCACCCAGCCCCACGCCCCTGGTCCACTCGACCAGACGGCCGTCGTCGACAGCCGATGTGCGTCGAGAGCTGATGAATGCGGAGTTCTCCTTGCAGGGGGTTAGATTAGAAGCGAAGAGCTTATTGGTTGTTAACGTTTATCGTTTAGATCGGTTTTATTGCGCCCGTTCTAGTTCGACCCGGCGCCCGTTTGTTCCTCTAAACCTGTGCGTAGTTTTATTTAGCTGAAGCGTTGATAGGCCATAGCGATTTTTCGTTTTAGTTTATTTCGTGGATCTGTTTAACAGAATAGTTCTCAGTTTTGAAATTCTACTCTTTTCCAATCTACTTAAATTTTAAGTGACTCTTCTTTGTTGCGGTTGCAAATTACCTTGAGCTTCTTAGCAAAATCATACATTAGCAGTGTAAAAGCTCTCATTTAAAATTGCTTTTTTTGATTCAGACCACCGAACTGAATTCTACTATACAATGAGTTGCGCAATCATTATTTTTAGTGATTCTTTTTGCACAACTTCTGTTTTGACATTGCCTAACTAGGAATTACTTGCGGCAATTTTAGAAATTAATAAAAAATAGTTTTAACAGGAACAGTTATTCCTATTTATTTCACACTCTGTTATCCTATGTGGTTTAGATTAGCAAATAAATTATTTTTCCGTGAAGTTTATTCTAGGTAGTTTCTTATAGAGCTGAACGTTTTATTCGGTTAATAAATGCTTTTATTTAGGTTTGTTGCTGCATGGATTGTTTTAGGCCTAACTAGCGAGTTTTTATTACATAGCTTTTAAGGTCGATTCTTTTTCTCCTAGTTCTATGATGAATTCGTTTTCTGTTAATTAACAGAATCCCAGCTTCAGGTTCTGTTAAGAATCAATCTTTTGTCTACTAAAACTACTTCATGGTTGTTTTATGTGGTGAAACTTTGAGTTCTGGATTTCTTGAGTTTTCTTTGGGTTAATTGATTCGTAATTGCTTTTGTGTTGTGATTAGCAATGCTATTCTGCTTAAGTGATCTAGCTATTATGCTTATTATGATTTTGTTTGCCTCGGAGAATTTCGTCTTGAACTTGCTACCTAGGAGTCCCTAGCTTTGAAGATGTCAACAAGGCATAGTCTTGATCAGTTTCTTTACATACTCCTATTGTATTTTATTAGCATTAGAATTTATTCTCCCACCATGATGATAGGTGAAATTTTGAAGTTATGTTCTTGAGTATATCTAGGTAGGATGAACCATTCCCCATGTTATATGACGAATAAGCTGTAGTTTATTTTTGCTATGCTCGTGAGTGGGTTGGCTTGAGTGAATCTTAAGGGATTTTAGTCAAGTTGATGAAATCTTTTCGTGAACTTCAAACTCAAGTAGGCTTTAAGAAATTCACTCTTTGTGGAGGGCGGTTGGCAGACTGAGAACTCGGTGGTTGTGTACTAATGTGGATGCATTGGAAAGTGTCATGACATTTCTTTCGGAAGCTTCACCCAGCCATTCGAAGATTTGGCGTGATGTATACCCCATTGACGATTAGCTTACATGTATAGCCTAATGCCATTATGTGTTGCTTCTGGCTTGGTAACCCTTTAGTTGTGACTCTGGCAGGACGTGCTTTCGAGATGTAGAAGAGGTAGGTATTGGATGGGTACGGTCGGTGGCGGAGGAATCTTGAATGACCCTGTTTACGTTCATCCGTCTTCAAACACCATGAAGTCGAGCTTAAAGGTAGGACGATTCTTGCGAGTAAAGTCGCATAACCTCTGCTGAGAGAAAGATCTAATCGTGTTAGCCGTGTCCCGATTACGACAATTTGAGCACTCTGGAACTTGGAGTATTTGAAATCTCAACCTGAAATTAATAAATTAATTGAGGGTTATTTAATAATTGGGAATGAGACATTGGTTGGCGGAACCATCTCAATAACTACCAACAATTTAGTAGTATTTGCAAACAAGTCCTTATTGTAGGGAAAAAGCGGCTTTTAGCGAGACAATGAAACTTAGAGCCCCAGCCAAATTGCATATAGTGTTAGTAATTTTATTGTTATTCTCTCTTCATGACTTGCCGGCATATTCAAAATGCTGACCTCGGCTGCAACGTCTTATGTTGCGAGTATCCGATCGGGAGTGAGGCTACGCTCGCGTTAGCGATTGCCCTTTGAGTCGGATGGACTAGCTATTCTTCTGCATTCGCTAGCTTTACTTAGTTTATTTCTCATGAGTTGGCCTTGGCGAATTTATTCTATTGTAATAAAGACTCGATATGAGAATCGTGTAATAAATTCAGGTGTGATTGAACTTTGATTATTTCATCAATGTCTTGTGTGTACCGCATGATCTTGGGATGATGCGACACGAGAACTCCACCAGTGAGTGAATTTTGAAGTCCATCTTGATCTTGAAGTCATGGGGTTGTCATCATCTTGACTCTCACATCTCCTTATGAATTCACTCAACCAATCCGTCTCTGAGCATAGCAAAATAAACTACTTCGTCCGAGGCAATGGTAACAAGGGAATTGGGTTCATCCTACCTCATGATACTACTCAAGAACATACTTTAAATTTCTCCTCTGCATGCATGGTGGGGAGGTGTAATTCTAATGCAATAAAATCATAGGTATAGTAAAGAAAATATGATCAATGACTTGCCTTGCTGGATCTTGAAAGCTAGGGACTCGTGGTACCAAGCTTGCACTCAGGAAATTCTACGAGGCAAACAACAATCATAATAAGCATATAGCATATGATCACTTAACATAATAGCATGCTAACACAACACACAAAACAAACGAATCAAAACCCAAAGAAAACTCGAAGAAATCCAACTCAAAGTTTTCACCACATCATACAACAACCATGAAGTAGTTTTGCATAACAAAATTTTTCTTAACGAACCCAAGCATGGGTTTTGTTAACAACGAAAAAAATTCATCAAGCAACTAGGAGCAAAAGAATCACCTTAAGCATGGGTTTTGTAACATCCCAAATTTCCTATTTGGAATGTTTTACAATTATAGCTAAGCATCTATGCATATTGGTTGAAATTTGAGTGGCATTTGAAGTTTCAGAAGTTTTTGGAGTTGTTGGCATTTGAATTCAAAATTTGGCAGTTGAAATTTATTTCAAATCAATACCTGACAATACTTGAGACAAAGTATGAGAGGAGTAAACATGACACTCCAAAATGTCGAGAAAACATTGCCAAAAAGTTTGAATTCAAATTTGAGTTTTATTTGGAATTTTAGAAAAATGATTTTTTATAAAGTTTGAGTTTTGCCCCTGGAAAAATGTTCAAATTATAGGGAATATTCCCCTGATCATTTTGATATATATATGTCCTATATAAAATATTTATATTTACTATGTTTTTCCTCTCTCTCTAAATTCAAAAAAATAGAAAAGAAGGAAAGACCAGGCTGACCAGGCATTGACCCGGCCAGTGCAGAGGCCCACAGTCATGACCGAGCCGAGCCCGCCGCTGCACCGGCCAGCGCCGCAGCTGAGTCCCCTGCCGAAACCCCTCCGGATCGGTCGCCGACCCGGCGCCCTCTCCCCTCACCCGGCCCGGCCCACCACCTTCTTCCTCCTCAAGCCAGCACCCGCGCTGCTGCGGAATCCGAGATCTCGGGATCTCCTCGATCTCCTCCCGATCGCCCCCTCGCGCAAGCCGGCCCCCCATATACCCCCCTCGGCCCGTTCCCCTCGCCCCCTCGCCTAACCCTCCCTCGGCCGAGCTCTCCGGGAGACCGAAGCCGCCCTGCCATTAGCCTCGCCCGAGCCCGCCACCCTCGAGCTCCCTCGGCCCCCACCCGAGCTCCCCTCGCCCGTCCGCTTCCTGGGAGTCCCGCCGAGCGTCCCGACCACGGAGGCCCCTTCGTCGCCGCCCGAGCTTGTCGGCGTCGCCGCCTCGATAAGTCATGGAGCTCCGTCGCCGTTCGATCTAGATCGTGGGCTTAGGTTAGATCCCGAAGAATACGTTTTATTGGGTTTAGTTTTAGTGAACGGTTTTATTCGGTTTAGTTTGGTTTTAGTTAGGTTAGATTAGACCGGGCCGACTCGGTTTTATTACCGTGTGCTTTTTACTTAAATTGCTGAGCGTTAGATAGGCCATTAGCTAGTTTTCGTTTTAGTTTTATTTTTCGTTTTCTGTTTTAACAGAATAGTTTCAGTTTTGTAAAATTTATATCTTTTAATATACTTAATATTTTAAGTGATTCTTTTTTGTTGGTTTGGAAATTTATTGTAGTTTCTGTAGAAAATACAATTAGTCATGTTAAAATTATTTAAAATTGCTTTATTTTAGATTTAGACAGAATAGTAATTCTGCTATAAAATGAGTTAGGAATATTATTTTTAGTGATTCTTTTGTCACAACTTTGTTTTGACATTGCCTAACCGTAAGGAATTTATTTGGGCATTTTAGAAATTAATAAAAAATAGTTTAACCAGAATCATGTTATTCCTATTTATTTAACTAGCTACTGTTTTCCTATTGTTTCATATAGCAAATAATTTTATTTCACCCGGTGATAGTTTATTCTAGGTTAGTTTCTGTAACTTTAGAGCATGAACTTTTATTTATAATAAATAAAACTTTTATTTTATTTTTTTCTTGCTAGGATTGTTTAACTCCTAATAGGAGTTTTATAATAGCTTTTAAGGTGATTCTTTTTTGCTCCTAGTTGCATGATGACTTCTTTTATGTTAAGTTAACAAAAACCCATGCTTGGGTTCTGTTAAGAAAATTTTTGTTATGCAAAACTATTTCTTTGGTTGTGCTTGATGTAGGAAAACATTGAGTTGGATTTCTTCGAGTTTTTCCTTTGGGTTTTGATTCGATTGTTTTTTGTGTTGTGTTAGCATGCTATTATGTTAAGTGATCATATGCTATATGCTTATTATGATTGTTGTTTGCCTCGGTAGAATTTCGGTCTGAGCTTGCTACCACGAGTCCCTAGCTTCGAAGATCGTCGACAAGGCAAGTCATTGATCATATTTTCTTTACTATACCTATGATTTTATTGCATTAGAATTACACCTCCCACCATGCATGCAGTAGGAGAAATTTGAAGTATGTTCTTGAGTAGTATCATGAGGTAGGATGAACCCAATTCCTTGTTACCATTGCCCGGACGAAGTAGTTTATTTTGCTATGCTCGTGAGGCGGGATTGGTTGAGTGAATTCATAAGGGAGATGTGAGAGTCAAGATGATGACAACCCCATGACTTCAAGATCAAGATGGACTTCAAAATTCACTCTTTGGGTGGAGGGCGGTTGGGGCACCCGGAGAACCCGGTGGTTGGCGGGATGCATGGAGAAGCGCCATGGCATCTTGCGAGCTTCACCCAGCCAGAAGAGGCGGATGTATACCCCATTGACGGAAGCTTACATGCAGCCGCAAACCATTATGGGCTCTGGCTGGGTCAACCCTAGGTGTGACTCTGGCGAGACGGTGCTCGAGATGTAGAAGAGCGGTAGGATTGGATGGGTACGCGGTGGCGGAGGAACTCTTGGAAGACCTGTTTCGTTCATCCGTCTTCAAACACCATGAAGTGCGAAGACTTAAAGGAGGAGCGATTCTTGCGGGTAAAGTGCAAACCTCTGCGGTGAAAAGATCTAATTGATTAGCCGTGTCCCGATTACGGACAATTTGAGCCTCTGGAACTAGGAAGTATTAGAAATCTCAACATGAAATTAATAAATTAATTGAGGGGTTATTATTTAATAATTGGGAATGAGACATTGGTTGGTGGAACCATCTCAATAATTACCAACAATTTTGTAGTATTTACAAGCAAGTCCTTTGTTGTAGGAAAAGCGGCTTTTATAAAACAATGAAACTTAGAGCCCCAGCCAAATTGCATATAGTGTTAGTAATTTTATTGTTATTCTCTCTTCATGACTTGCGGCATATTCAAAATGCTGACCTACCGGCTGCAACGTCTTATGTTGCGGAGGATTATTCGATCGGGAGTGAGGCTATGATCCGCTTGGCGATTGCCCTTTGGAGTCGGATGGACTCGCTATTCTTCTCCTTCCAGCTTTACTTAGTTTATTTCTCATGAGTTGGCCTTGGCGAATTTATTCTATTGTAATAAAGACTCGATATGAGAATCGTGTAATAAATTCAGGTGTGATTGAACTTTGATTATTTCATCAATGTATTGTGTGTGCGCATGATCTTGGGATAGATCGGACACGAGACTTGACGATTTTGGGTGGAATCGCTCTGAAGATAGTATCGAGCACACACTGACCGTGGGCGTAACCATAGGAAGAGACTATTTATTTTATGTCCTTATCATTCCGTAATTCTCCCTGTTCATTTCGACTTCTCTCCGATTTTCAACATTCTAGATGGCGCGAGTTCACCCGGTTTGCTACGGAGTTTTGCGGCCGGATGAGATGATGCCTTTCGGCAAGAAGCTGGTGCGATCGTGAAGAAGCTGAAGATTGCTTTGCCCTCAATCACGGGAAGCCTACCGATCGCTTCCGATGGATACCGCTACATGATTGAGGTACACATTCGAGGAGAACCTCGGAGGACATCTGAGCCTATTGACTTGAGTTTACCGATATCAATTGGATCCTCGGAAGAACATGGCGATTTATCGTGCACTTGGACATCTTGAGAAAAGTCAGGGCGAGCTCGATCCATCGACCTCGCCATGATTTCTCGAGAGCTAGGAATGGAGATATCATCATGCCGTGAGGGCGACTCCATCCTCTCATATGTCCAAGACTTGGAGTGTCTCCTCGGAAGCGGGAGATCCGGACTCGCCGTAACTTCGAAGGTACAGGAGGCTGTTGTTCGTGAAGCTGGAGCTGGAGGAGAAGGCACCGCAGACTTCCTTGACCATGAGGAAGAAATAGCAGATTTCATGGGCCAGTCGACAACCTGAAGATGAATGTTGCGCATTAGAGGAAAAGAAGGACTTGGGAAGACCTTTTTCCGAGTGGAGATGTGGACCTCGTGAGCAATGACCAGGATTATGAAGGAGCTCCAGAAGAAAGCGCAAGAGGCACCGCATCGAGGGCGCCACACGGAGGGCGCCACACGGAAGGGCGCAAGGATAATTGATGAAGACATTTGAGTCGACCGCCATGTTATTTTATTTTTCCGTCGATCGGTTAGGTCGTTATTTTCGATTAGTCGTGAGAATTTTGTGTCGAGATTGAACCATGTTTGAGTGGATTGAATAAATGATTGGTGTGATTATGATTGTGCATTCATATGGCTAGTGATATTTTCTCGTTAGACCATTGTTCTATTCTAATTTTCTCATCCACTCCAAAACACGGATGCCTCCGAGGCGTGACCCGGTCGAACTTTCCGCGGAGCTCACCCGGCTGATCCGCGCGAATGCCCTCATGCGGATGCTCATCGAACGAACAACAACAACAACAACAATCCACCGCCACCACCCTGTTGACAACTTGCTCGATTCCTAAGGCTGAATCCGCCCGGTGTTCTCTAGCAGCCTTGAGCGATTGTGGCCGATGATTGGCTCCATAAGGTCGGAAGGAGTTAGCCCTGCTTGGATGCCGAGGCGAGAGAAGGTGCGCTTTGCGACATCAACTTGATGGACCTGCAGCCTCTTGGTGGGAGAACTACACGCCACTTATCTCGCCGCCACCATCACGTGGGATCAGTTCAGCAGAGCTTTCCGCACGCTCATGTTTCAGTGGAGCCATGAGTGCGAAAGCGTGAGTTCGCAACTTCGCCAAGGAACCGTCTTGTGGGGCGATCGTGGATGAGTTCAACAAGCTAGCTCGATATGCCGGATGATGTGGCCACAGATGCATAAGCAGGAAAAGTTTCTCGAGGACTCAATGCGAGCTGGGTATGCAGCTAATGGTGGCTACTTTTAACAACTACGAGGAGCTGGTAGACAAGGTCACCATACTTGAAGGCAAGCAGCAGATTGATAGCATAGCGGAAGTATGGCGGGAAGTACAACTCGGAGCTCAGCGAAGCCCCACTATGCCCCATACTGGAGGGCATACCCATCATAACCATGGAGGACATAACCATGGAGGGAATGGGAACAACCATAACCGGACAACAAGTCGAGGCAATGGAAGCGCAGCGGAAGCGGCAATGGCAACCAGCATCGTCACCTTGGCTCGAGAAGATCGAGTCACATCACTGTTTCAAGTGCGGAAAAGCAGGGCATTATGCCACGTGGCCTTGGATAATTAGACTACGGTAATCCCAAGCTAATGATGCCACGTCACCTCCGTTACGTAATTAAACTCACGTTGATTGAACCCGATTCAAATTCAAATTTAAAACATAGGCAAACAACAAAAGTTTCCAAACATTAAAACTAAAATGTTAGGAGTGAACCAAATATTGTATAGGTAATTATGGTGGAGAAGCCACACCTTTATAAAATGTTTAAATACTATAAGATGAATAAAACAACAGCAAAAACAATTATTAAATACCTTTTATAATAAATAAAAGGTCAAACTAATTTAATTGAGGACTAGACTTCTTGTGACTATGGACTAAGTTGAAATACTAATTTATATACTACGTGTATATTTTACTAAAACTAAAATAATAGGAAACAATATTAAACAGAAAGGAAAAGGAAAACAAGAAGAAGAAGGATAAGAGAGAGACCCCACGGCCACGGCCCAGAGCCATCGGCGCCAAGCGCCCACCGCACCCACCCCTCCTCCTTATCCCCACCGGGAAACCCTAATCCCCCACCCCCCCCGCGCCACGCCTCCCGATCCAGATTGGATCGGGACAAGCCCCCACCTCCCACGCCTCTCCCTTCCCCGGATCGGGAGAGAGCGATTCCACGCCGCCGTCGCCCACCTCGCCGGCAGAGGCCACCCACGCCGCGCCGCCAACTCGCCTCCCTTTCCTCGTCTCCTCCTTGGCCTCGATCCAGATCGGGCTCGCCCCACCGCCTACCTCGACCTCGTCGCAACCCGACACGCCCGAGCCGCCTTCGCCGCTTCGCTCGCCGCTGCGCCGCCTCGCCACCACTCGCGCGACGGGTTCCTTCCTCCGGGCCTCTCCCTCCGAGATCGACGCCTGCCTCGGTCGTCGCCACCTCGCTCGCCGGCGTCGCCGCCGTCCTACCACCTCGCCGCCGTTCCTCGCATCGGGCCTTCGCAACGCGGTGAGAACCCTCCTCCTCTCACGGTCACTCGACGCACGGCTGCCGCAGTCCACCGTGCCGCCGTCTCTATCGCCGCCTGCGCGCCGGCGCCGCACTGCCACGCCACCTTGCCGCCTCACTGTCACTCGGCCGCCTTGGCCGGGCCGCCACCAAGACGCCGGGTCCGTGACGGCGCCACACTCGTAGGTGCCCACGGTCCGCACCCGAGAACCCCGAGAACCGCCACCATGAATCGTTAAGGCCCCGTCCGAATGACAAGTGGGACCGCCCTAGAAAACGTTTAAAAATAAATAGAAAATGAAAATGAAAATGAAATTAGTAAAAGAATTAATTAATTAATTAATTAATTAGGAATTAATTAAGTTAATTAATTTGGTTTAACTAAATTAATTAGAATTAGTTAACATAATCAAGTAATTAAGCTAATTAACTGCTTAGTTAAACTCGCATAATGACAAATGGGGCCCACATGTCAGTTGACCAGGTCAGCGGTCGACGTTGATCGCGACGTCATGCGACGCAAACACTATTCTGGATAATGTTGATTTAATTAATAATTAATAAATTAGAAAATGATTTAAAACTTTAAAATTAATATAAAATAATCCGTAGTTCGGATGAAAATACTTTCTACATGAAAGTTGCTCGAACGACGAGCGATTCCGGATACGCATCCGCTCGTCCCACACCCCCTAACCTATCGAACTCGCAACTTTCCTCCGCCCTTCGCTAAAACGCTAAACACCGGGATACTTTCCGGATGTTTCCTTCACCAAGATCACCTTCTACAGATTAGGTCACCTCTAGCACCGCCAGATTGCCATGTTACGCTTTGTGATACTTTGATTGCTCGTTATTTATTGTGTTCCCTCCTCTATTCTTTCTCGTAGACCCAGACGCCGGACCCCGGTCGACTACGGTGTTGACGATCCTCCTTGCTGAGCAACCAGCAAGCCCCCTTGATCACCGATATCGCTTACTCTTCTCTATACTGCTTGCATTAGAGTAGTGTAGCATGTTATCGCTTCGATACTCCTATCCGCTGCATAGCCTGTCCTTGTTATTACATTGTTACTTACCGCAATCCTATATGCTTAGTATAGGATGCTAGTACTTTCATCGTGGCCCTACATTCTTGTCCGTCGCGTGTATATATCGGGCCGTGATCACTGGGGAGGTGATCACGGGTATATTCTATATACTTATACATGATACATGTGGAGACTAAAGTCGGGTCGGCTGGTGGAGCACCCGCGAGTGATTCACGGATTGGGGGCTGAAAGGACCTTTGTCCCGACGGCCCTCTGGATGGATCTTTGTGGCGGAGCGACAGGGCAGGTTGAGACCGCCTAGGAGAGAGGTGGGCCTGGCCCTGTTCGGCGTTCGCGGATACTTAACACGCTTAACGAGATCTTGGTATTTGATCTGAGTTGGCTACGAGCTTATACGCACTAACCATCTACGCGGGAGTAGTTATGGGTATCCGGCCGTGGTATCACCAAGCACTTGACGTCGCGACGGAGCGGCGCTGCCGGATTGGATGAACGCCGCTAGGCTAGGTCTGCTTCCGCCCGACGCAACGTGCAGTGTGCTTCAGGCATGGGCCGACTGCGCTTAGATTTAGACCGCGTCTGGCCTCTCTCGTTGTGCCTAGGTGGGGCTGCGACGTGTTGATCTTCCGCGGCGGGCATGACCCAGAAAGTGTGTCCGCCAAATGGGATCAAGCGCTGGGTAAGTTGGTGCACCCTGCAGGAAGTTAATCTATTCGAATAGCCGTGATCTTCGTATACAGGACGACTTGGAGTTGTACCTTGAGCTTATGACAACTAGAACCGGATACTTGATAAAACACACCCTTCCAAGTGCCAAATACAACCGTGGTCGCTCTCTCGTGGATATGAGGAGGGATCGCGGGTAGGATATTGCTATGTGATGTTACTTGGAGGACTTCAGATCGTCCTCTCCTACATGTTGCAAGCGGTGACGAAGCGTAGTCTTCGTTAAGACTAGCTATCCCCTCTTATTACGGCATTCTGCAGTTCATTCCACGATATGGCCCTTTACACATATATCCATGCATATGTAGTGTAGCTCCTTGCTTGCAGTACTTTGGATGAGTACTCATGGTTGCCTTGTTCCCCTTTTCCCCTACCTCTACTCGATTGCTGCAACTGGACTATGGAGCCGGGCAGCGCCACCGTCGATGGCGACTACTACTCGGAGGTGCCTACTACTACGTGCAGCCCGCGCGCGACCGAGGAGTAGCTAGGAGGATCCGAGCGGGAGGCCTGGTCCTCTTCGATCGTATCTCGGTTTGTGCTAGCCTTCTTAAGGCAAACTTGTTTAACTTATGTCGTACTCAGATATTGTTGCTTCCGTGACTTCGTCTATGATCGAGCACTTGTATTCAAGCCCTCGAGGCCCTGGCTTGTATTATGATGCTTGTATGACTTATTTTATTTGTAGAGTTGTGTTGTGATATCTTCCCATGAGTCCGATCTTGATCGTACATTTGCGTGCATGATTAGTGTACGATTAAATAGAGGCGTCTGAAGTTGATATCGAGCCATTGCTGTAGAATCGCCTTCCACACTCCTTGGCGAAGTCGAGTCTAGACATTGCAAAACTTTTACTAACTTGGCTGTGTGCCTTACGGGCCCACGTCGCCATCGGGTGGTACTAGGATCTTTTACTCCTCGATCTTTACTCGGATTCTGAACTCTCTTCTATTCGGGTTAAGCGATTTTGCTAAAACAAAACTAACTTTAGGTTCTCACGAGTACTTTCTCCGGAGAGCCCCTCACTTAGATGATCGATCGCTAATCGGAAGATTCGAAGATACTCTCGATGTTCTCTCGAGACTTTGTGCCCATCACTTTTGCTATTCTGACCACCGATAAATCCGTATGGAAAACTACTTACACTTGCCATTCATATGATCATCCCCATTGATCTTGTTATTACAAGATACCCAAGTTTTCTATTGTTTCGAGAATACTTTGTGCCTCTTGCCTAGCAGTTC